>ML811197.1:154589-179542 GCA_009831015.1 Picea engelmannii | reverse complement strand
AGTAGTTCCTTTCCATGCATGTATTGTAAAAAGGGGTTTAAAGTTTTGGGTGGTAGGTTAAAAGGTCATTTCTTTAAGGTCAACATCTGCATGCAAGCCTAGCCCTAGCTTGTTAGTCCATAGGGTATTATTTCCCAACAACAACAAGGTCAGAGAGGTCGAGGCAGAAGTCATCCCAGAGGTAAATCAGTTGACCAGGATAGAAATCAAAAACCCAAGGAAGACTGGAAGAAACCCCAAACTCAAACTGAGAGAGGTGGAAGCTCGCAGAGAGGACAGTATACCGAATAGAAAGGTCAGTATGCTGATGGAAACATTTTCCCTCGTACCAGAGGTAGAGGAAGAGGAAGAGGTGGAGTGGTGAAATGCTTCACATGTGGAAAGAATGGACACAAGTCTTATGAGTGTCCAGATAAAAAGAAAGAAGGAGGTGAAACTCACATCGCCGAAGCACAGAGGTGAAATGTTGAGGCAGAAGATGCTGAAGGCGGAAGATTGTTGATGATGCGAAAGTTTCTCTTAGCGCCAGAGAAGGAGGTGGAGAATCCAATGCAAAGGAAAAGTATTTTTTGGACTACTTGCAAAACCAAGGACAGGGTATGCAAGGTCATTGCGGATAGTGGTAGCACAGATAATCTCGTTTCTACAGAGATGGTAGAAAAGCTGGAGTTGGAAACTATTGAACATCCAAGTCCATACAAAGTTTTGTGGCTACAAAAAGGACATCAGGTAAATGTCACTAAACAATGTTTAGTTGAGTTTAAAATAGGAGGGTATAAAGATGAAATACTCTGTGATGTCATTCCCATGGATGTTTTTCATCTATTGTTGGGTAGACCATGGAGATGTGATAGAAATGTGATTCATGATGGGAGGAAGAACACATACACCCTGGAGAAGAATGGGAGAACTCACATGTTGCTTCCAATCAAGGATAAGGAGGTGAAACTTGAAGTAAGAAACACTGTACTTCTCATGAGTGGGAAGGAACTTCTTACAAAGGTCAAGAAGAAGGAGGAACCGCAATTCATTGTGGTCAGGAAGCCAAAGATTGTTTTAACCAGTACAAGGTTAGATGATTTACCAGAAGAGGTTCATAAACTGTTGGAAGAGTTTGTTGACATAGTACTGGACGAACTACCCCGTTCGTTGCCACCAATCAGAAGTGTGAGTCATCATATTGATCTCATACCTAGAGCTAGTTTACCAAACAAAGCAGCGTACAGATTGACGCCGCAGGAGAATGAAGAAGTCAAAAGACAAGTCTAGGATTTAATGGACAAAGGGTTGGTTAGAGAAAGCTTGAGTCCTTGTGTTGTTCCGACAGTGCTCAGTCCAAAGAAAGACAGAGGCTGGAGGATGTGTACTGACTCGAGGGCAATCAACAAGATAACCTTCAGGTATAGATTTCCATTGCCAAGGATGGATGATCTGATGGATTGCTTTAGTGGAGCCAAATTTTTTTCGAAGATTGATTTGAAAAGTGGATATCACCAGATTCGTATGAGAGAAGGTGATGAATGGAAGACAACCTTCAAGACAAATGAAGGGTTGTATGAATGGATTTTTATGTCATTTATCTTAACAAATGCGCCAAGTACCTTCATGAGTTTGATGAATGAAGTCCTAAAGGATTTCATCGGAAAATTTATCATTTTGCATCTTGATGACATACTGATTTTCAGTAAAACAGAGGTAGAGCATCTGAAACATTTGGCTACAGTGATGAAGAGACTATAGCAAGATAAGTTGTTGATAAAATTGAAGAAATCATCATTCATGAAGATAGAGCTCATTTATTTGGGTTTTGTTATTTCTGTAGATAAGTTGAGGATGGATCCAAATAAGGTGGAGGTAATTAAGAATTGGCCATCACCGAAGAGTATATTTGAGGTGAGAAGTTTTCATGGATTGGCTAGTTTCTACCAGAAGTTCATCAGGAATTTCAGTGGAATTAGTGCACCAATGATGGACACAGTGAAGAAGAGACACAAATATTTTCACTGGATGGAAGAAGCTGAGAAAAGCTTCAATTTGCTGAAAAGGAAAATCACGGAACAACCGATTCTGGTGTTGCCTGATTTCCAAAAGACATTTCAAGTAAAATGTGATGCAAGTGGATTTGCAATAGGGGCAGTCTTGAGTCAAGAAGATAGGTCGATAGCATATTTCAGCGAGAAGATGAATGAAGCCAAGATAAAATACTCCACGTATGATAAGGAATTCTATGCTATTATTCAGGCATTGAAAAAATGGAGACATTACTTAATTCCTAAGGAGTTTGTCTTGTATAGTGATAATCATGCATTGTAATTTGTGACTCAACAGGAGAAGTTGAATCAAAGACATGTTAAATGGGTTGAATACATGAAGAACTTTACTTTTTTAACTAAGCATATTTCTGGAACTGCTAATAAAGTTGTTGATGCTTTAAGCAGGAAATGTTTGTTGTTGCAGGAGTTCAGAGTCAAAACACTGGGTTTTGATTATCTCAGGGACATGTACAGAGATGATCCAGATTTTAAAGAGGCATATGAAGCAACTGAGAATCCAATTCTTAGGGACAGAAGTCAATGGACAGAATACATGATCCAGGAAGGAATACTCTTTAAGGGTAATCAACTTTGTATTCCAAATGCTCCATGAGGGAGAATCTGTTGAAGGAGAAACATAGTGGAGGATTGGCCAGACATTTCGGTCATGACAAGACGTTCTCAAAGTTAAATGAGTCATATTCTTGGCCAGGAATGAGAGCAGACATCAAAAGATTCGTGGACAGATGCAGAATTTGTCAACATTCAAAAGGAAAGAGGCAGAATGTAGGTTTTTATCAACCATTACCCATACCTGACAGGCCATGGGATGCAGTCAGCATGGAATTCATATTGGGGTTGCCGAGAACACGAAGAGGGTTTGACTCAATCTTTGTAGTGGTAGACAAATTTTCTAATATGGCACATTTCATACCGTGTCAAAAAACCAGTGACGCAACTCACATTGCGAATCTGTTTTTCAAAGAAGTCATTCGACTTCACGACTTACCAAGGAGCATAGTTTCGGATCGAGACACCAAGTTCGTAGGACACTTCTGAAGAACCTTATGGAAAAATATAGGAACGAACTTGTCATTTAGTTCAGATTATCATCCTTAGACAGATGGGCAGACAGAAGTTGTAAACAGGAGTTTAGGACACTTGCTGAGGAGCTTGGTGACAGAACACCACAGTCAGTGGGACAACATATTACCATAGGTAGAGTTTGCTTATAATGACTCACTTAATAGGAGCACAGGACAGAGTCCATTTCAAATTGTTTGTGGGATGCAACCAAGAGGAGTATCTGAATTGAGAGATTCAGAACAAAATTCAACTAGGAGTGATAGTGCAGAGGATTTCGCAGAAGCGATGAAGGAACTTCATAGCGAGGTGAAGGAGCAATTACAGAACTCAAGCCAAGAGTATAAGCACAGAGAAGATCAACAAAGGAGACAACTTCAATTTGAGGTTGGTGATTTGATTCTGGCACATATGAGAAAAGAACGGTTCCCTAAGGGGACATATAACAAACTGAAGATGAAGAAGATCGGACGATGTAAGGTCTTGAAGAAATTTGGGGCAAATGCTTATGAGATTGAATTACACGATGGGATTAGAATTTCTCCGGTATTAAATGTCTCAAATTTGTACCCATACAAAGCCGAGGAAGCAGGAATAGGGGATGAGAAACCAGAGGTTCAGTGGACTAAATAGATGCCAGTTGCAGAGAAGCCAAATATGGAAAGCATACTGGACAAACGAGTTAGTAAGAGGACTAGGAGAAGGGAATATTTTGAATACTTGGTCGAGTGGAAGGGACATCCAGTTGAAGATGCCAGCTGGGAAAATGAAGCAGAGATCCAAAAGCATGGACAAACCATGCGAGAGCTCATGGACAGGAGCCCATGAAAATTTTCAAGCGAGGGAGTATGATGTAGGAGCATCGCCAATGTCAAGCGAACGTGGTACACACACCAACGCATTTTGGGCACATGATGAATTGTTTAAAATCTTTTGAAGTTGGATGCGCCAAACTTAAATGTAACAATTAAGAAAGAGAGTACTCTTTGATTGTGACCAGACATTGAGCGTCCCGCTCTCATCTTTGGTAGGTGAAGGCCTTTATGTTAAGTTATTGTAAGTAGATAACTTTTAATTTCCTAGATTTGACAGTTTTAGGAGCCGGAGGGAAAATGGATATAGACACCCTCACTTGTATCATTGTAATATTAGCAGCATTATGAGCATAGAGCATAGAGAAGAGAGCAGAGAGTTGCAGTTGAAAACACCCATGTACAGAGATTTGAATTAACAGAAAGAGCTTCGATTCAAATTCATGGTGTCGTATTTGTTCTCTGTGTATGCATGTTGAATGTGTACTTTTTGTTATACATTTTCTCTATATGTTGTGTATATGATTTCATGCTTTGTGTTGAAGTCTGAGAGAGAGTAAGGAATGAGTTTCAATTGTTTCTCTATCTAAGAAAGAGTTCCTGCAAGGAGTGTAGTAAAGTTGTCTGTAAAGAGTGCGTTGACAAGAGTTCAGAGTTTTATCTCTGAAAGCTTAGGAGGGTTAACGTTGTTCTCATTCTCACAAAAGTGCAAGTTGAGCACAGGAGATGTGCTAGGAGTGCGCAGGATGAGTAAAGTTCCAAAGTTTGTGAACCTGAGAAATTGCTAAAGGACTACTGCTGCAGGGAGTGCGTAGAGTCGAAGGACTTCAATTCTTTAAAGTAATTGAAGGATTCACCGCAAGGAGTGCGTGCGGGAGTCTTATTTAAGACTCGGAGTTGGAGAAAGCTCAGGAGGGATAGGGTCTTCGTAGTTTTTGAAGAAAATAACATAAGGTTGGTGCCTTGAGGCATTGAAAGGAAGTATAGAAAGTTTGCATTGCAGGTGGGTAAGTTCCGCAGAGGAATACTTGGTTAAATCCACAGGAATTGTCCAGGAAGAAATGGATGGTCAGAATTCTTTGAGAAGAATTCGCGAAGTCACAAGAGCCATCAGATCTTACAGAGAA
This sequence comes from Picea engelmannii, assembly GCA_009831015.1. Taxonomy (NCBI): domain Eukaryota; kingdom Viridiplantae; phylum Streptophyta; class Pinopsida; order Pinales; family Pinaceae; genus Picea; species Picea engelmannii. The sequence goes on along the minus strand of ML811197.1, from coordinate 174,487 downwards.
GCAGGTACATTACGATGAGATTTCCTCAAGTGTAAGCTCAGAAGAAATTAGGCCCGTAGGATCCAAGTCAGTCAGGGCCGTTGGATCCCTCGTGAAATCTCATTTCGGGGTTTCGTGAGTTGAAGGGTTGAAGGTTTTGCATCAAGGTTTTCGAAGTCGCGAAAGGTGAGTGGAGAAGTGCTGAAGAGAATCGCAGTCATCCATTAGGAGGAGGACAAGTGGCAGAGATATAAAGTATCTCGCGAACTTGGAGGTTCGTAGGGTGAAAGTCCAAAACTTGGGTGCTCCAAGTTGCGAGTGGTGAAATCGCGAGGGGCGAGGGACACGTAGTAGAACAACAAGGTGGGCCCGGGAAGTAGACTGGCAGAAACACATCACCCATTTGGAGGAGTCAACACCCCATTGACCTCTCGCGTCTTGGGGACTCGGGAGATAAGGGAACGAAATTTCAAGCTTTGACACGCGAACTTGCGAGATTGTGAGTTGCCGAAAAGGACCCGTGCATCGATAATTTTGTAGATTCCAGTGGGAATCAAAAGAGACGATCTATCTCAAGGGCATATAGAACGATCCTGTGAGTAGATCCTTGACCTGAGGGCCAATTGGGTCTGCACCATATGAGAGTTTGAGGACCTGTTCCTAGAAGAGTTACCAGGTTTTCCACCCGAAAGAGAAATGGAATTTACCATCGACTTAAAACCTAAAACAAAACCAATAGAAAGAATGCCTTATCGAATGTTAATGCCTGAGTTACAGTAGTTGAAAATGCAACTAAAAGAGTTGTTAGACCTAGGAATTATACGTCCAGGTGTGTCACGTTGGGGTGAACCTCTTATTTTCATATTGAAGAAGGATGGTTCATGGAGACTCTGTATTGACTACCGTCAATTGAACAAGGAAACTATCAAGAACCAATATATGTTTCCAAGAATAGATGATTTGTTTGACCAAATGAAGGGCACAACTATGTTTTCAAAGATTGACTTGAGATCAGGATATCACCAGTTACATATCAAAGAGGAATACATTCCTAAGACCGCATTCAAGACGAGGTTCGGGAATTACAATTTTACCATTTTATCGTTTGGACTGACAAACACCCAAGGGGTATTCATGCGTTTGATTAATGGGGTGTTCTGTGAATACTTGGACAAGTTTGTTCAAGTATTCATTGATGAAATATTGATATATTCTTGGATGAAAAAATAACATGACGATCATTTGCGCTTGGTACTACAGTATTTATGAGAAAACAAACTATACGTGAAACTGTTGAAATGCTCTTTTTATCAATCAAGGATTCATTACTTAGGGCATGTTATCTCTGGCATAGGAATCATTGTGGATACAATGAAGGTAGAGGATATTATGGAATGCACTACACCGATGAATGTACTAGAAGTACGTAGCTTCATGGATTTAGTGAGATATTACCGACATTTTTTTGAAGGTTTTTTGAAAATAGAAAATCCGATCATGGAATTGCAGAAGAAAAACAAGAAGTTCTTTTGGACCAAGAAATGCACAAAATCATTTCGAAGGCTCAAGGAGTTGTTGATGACAACACCGATACTAAAATTCCCCAACATGGATGAGAAATTCTTGGTATGCACAGGCACATCCAAGGAAGGCTTAGGCAGAGTCTTGATGCAAGATGATCGAGTGATCGCTTGCATCTCAAGGAAATTAAGAAAAAATGAGTAGAACTACGCGACACATGACTTGGAGTTATTTTCCATTATGTATGCCCTAAGAGTGTGGATACAATACCTAATTGGATGGAAAATCGAACTAAAAATAGACCACTATGTCTTGTAGCACATTTTTACGCAAAGTGACTTAAACGCGCGACAAATATGTTGGTTAGAACTGCTTAGCGAGTACGATTCTGAGTTAATTACATAAAAGGAACAATGAACATAGTGGTAGATGTGTTGTGTTAGAGACCACACATATTTTCGGTGATACCTCTTTAGATGAATCTTTGAGAAAATATTCTAACTATATAGTGCGATGATGACTAGTATAAAGAGGTTAAGGAAAAGATCGAACAAGACACCATGTTGGTACCAAAGTTTTAAGGATATGCATTGGACAACAATGGATTGATGAGGTATAATAACTAGATTTACATACTTCCTAATGATGATTTGATAAGTTTGATCTTAAAAAAATCTCATAGAGCAATGTACATGGCACATCCAGGAGTCACAAAGATGAGGGAAAACCTTAATCCCTTATTCTTTTGGAAAGGAATGAAGGCAGACATAGTTAACTACGTGGTGAGATGTCTAGAATGTCAGCAATTGAAGGCTAAACATAGACATCCGACAGGATTACTATAGCCACACGCTATTCTAGAATCGAAATGGGAAGTCATTTCGATGGACTTTATTGTTGGATTTCTGCTGACGGAGAGGTATGACTTGATTTTAGTGGTAGTTGACACTCTGATAAAGAGTAACCATTTTATTCCTATGCATATGATGTATCAAGATCCATACATAGCTATAGTTTTTGTCAGAAATATTGTGAGATTGCATGGTGTGCCTAAAAGGATCGTATCTGGTCGAGGATCGATGTTTACATGATGATTTTGGACTAGTTTCCAAGAGGCCTTGGGAACCCAACTTAAATTTAGTACAACATATCACCCGGAGATAGATGGGAAGACAAAAAGAATGAACCAAATCTTGGAAGATATGTTGTGTATGTACGTTATGGACCAATAGAAGCATTGCGAAGATTTCTTTCCACTAGTAGAGTTTGTGTACAACAACAACTATCAAAGCACCATTAATATGGCACCATTTGAGTTTCTTTATAGGAAACCATGTAAGATTCCTTTGAGTTGGGATAAAATTGAGGATAGGGTCCTAGTAGGACCAGAAGTGATCCAAGAAATGGAAGAACAAATTCAAATGATAAGACAAAGGATTAAATAAGCGCAAGATCGACATAAAATTTATGCTGATGCGCATCACGTTGACCATAATTATGAAGTTGGCGACCGAGTTTTCTTGTGGGTGAAACTGCACAAGAGATCAATTAAGTTTGGGAAGGGTGCTAAACTCTCTCCTAGGTTTGTGGGATGTTTTGAGGTTGTGGAAAATAAAGGTCATGTGGCCTATCGACTAGCCTTGCATGATTCTTTGAGGTGTATGCACGATGTTTTTCATGTTTTGGTTTTGATACATTATGTTAGTGATCCTACACATGTGATTTCCATGAGTTCCTTGCAGGTGTCGGATGAGGGTGCACTCACGGTGGATCCAATTCGCATTCTGGAGCATTGCATTCGATAACTAGTGCATTGAACAATCGATCAAGTGAAGGTTTAAAGGGACAATTATAGTCCTCACTCAACTACCTGGGAGGACGTATATGATATGCACCAACAATTTCCATATTTATTTGATAGTTAAACATATATATCTTGTCAAATGATTTATATACTACATTTATATACTGTACAACTTCAGAATGAAGGTTAAAACAAGAGGGGGTGTATGTAACATCATGCTCTTGCGAGCACATGTTATTGACTTATTCTTTGAGGACACTTGCATGCAAGTGATCCAGTTTTAGTATATGGTTTTATATTTGACTTATGGATTCTTATGATGATGTTGATGGATTATGATGTTATGTTATTTGATAACTATGTATTGACATATGTTATTGATGAGTTTCCCTTGAGTGTGCAGGACACTTGACATATTGAGGATGTTGATGGCATCGATGGACCTCCTTGGACTCCGGAGTGAGTCAGGGAGCAGATTTTATTGGCTTGAGTATTTCATTTATGCATATGTGACATATGATCAGGTATATTATGATGTTGTTTATGGATCATTGACAATGTTTTGTTGTTGGATGCAAGTTGATGATTTCTTGCTAATCTGAATCACATAAGGAGTAAAGGGGCCATGGAAAACAACTGGATATTGAGGGAGAGGTGTGGAAGCATTCATGTCACAGCCTAATAGCATTCCCGTCGTGGCTCAAATTGTAGGTTAACGATTACGTAGTTCGAGAGGTCCACCATGCCATGAGGGCAGACTGAGACAGTAGCTCATGAATATTTTTAAAGGGAGGGAAATAAGGTAGGGTCCTTACTCCTTAGAATCCCTTAGTCTCTCATAAGGTCGCCTGGATGGAGTATTGAATCCAAGGATTGGACAACTACCAAAACCAGTCAAAGGTGAGTGGCACCCTTGAAACACGAAGTGTGTATTGAAGGGAACGTTACGTAATTAAAATTTGAATCAAATATGAGTGGCACCCTTCAAGCACAGAGTTTGTCTTGAAGGGCACATCATGGTATTTAAAAAGGTGAGTCAATGAATCTAGTTGGCCTAGAAAAATTTTAGCGAATGTTAAACCTTGTAAAATCTTGAGCACTACTGAATTAATTAATTGATTAATTAATTAATTAAAGACTGGATTTATTAATCATAATCCCTAATGGTCTAATATTTTTCAAATAAAAATTTAACTAAGCCTAAGTCTAAGTTGATGAGAGGACAAAAAACTAATTTTATAAATTAAATAATGAGGGGATGAAATAAATCAATTTAAGAAATCAATGATTATAAAAAAAAACTAAAGAGTGATTTAATACACATTGTGCAAGTAATTACCAAATTGGAATTTAAGGTAAAATTGGACGAAAGCTAAAGGAAAGGGTAGGCATAGAAAGGAATCTAGAGTCTTGATGCAGACTACCACCTCTACCTTGACAGAGTCATTGCGTGACCTCCCGGTCTTAAGGATCGTTCATTCACTTCCCTAAGCCAAAGAGGCTCTTTTGATTCCCTACTGGAATCTCCAGTTTATCTATCCACAGGTCCTTCAGGAACTCCCCTGTGCGAACAACACTAGGTGTGAGCTCCTATCTCCCCAAGTGACCACAGCGCTATGACCAAGGGCCAAACCCAAAGTCACTTGAGGTAACTCACGATCTCGCGAGTTCGTGAGTCGAAACTCCCGACTCTTCCTTCTCAATCCTGCGATACCCGAGATCACGAAATGGGTATAGCTCCTCTTCTGTCAGCGCCTTCTGCACGTGACCATCAGCTAAGCTTAATGCTAGCTCCTCTCGCTATTTTCCACTTCATGAGTTGAAGGGTTGAATGCTCGTTCACTCTTTGTGCGATCCTCCGAGACTTAAAAGTTAGCGAAGGTTGACCTTCCTTTCACACTTCTCGCAACTCGCCCCTTCGCGAGTTGTAGCATCCAACCTTGGCACCTTCCCTTCACGAACCCCTGAGAGGTGATGTTATATTTACCTCTCGCGTTCTTGCTACTCGCCACTTCGCAAGCTTCAACATTGAGCTCCCATGCCCTTATCTCGTGAATCCCTGAGACATGAGAAGTCAACAGAGTGTTGACTCCTTTCCTCCTGGCGACGCATGTTCACCTATCAATCCACAGAGTTCAGAAGTGCATTTATGCACTGGTATTAAGAGATCGCAGTAATCTTTCACGCCCTCCTGGCATGAAACCAAAAAGAACCTCTCAATCCTGAAAATCAAACAACTCCTGCAAATGCCTAGCATACATCTACAACATAAACATGAACACTCATAGACATTCACACAACACAGAAATACATGCAGGAAAAACTGTTATTTTGTATTAATAAAATGCCTGTTTACAAGGGTGTTCTGAGCACTAACTTTAACAGAGTCTCGGCTTTTGCTCTTCCATTCTCTCGACTTTTACAACTCCCCAAAATGAGATCAAAATTGATCTTTTACATGAGGGGGCTCTTAGAGCTCTTCCCTCCAAACTCACCTACCCTATTCAATGGCATTGAATGGGTTGTCTAGTCCACAAATCAGATCTAGATCTTAGCCTTCAAACATTAAAGGCATGTCTACCTACAACCTGTGCGCACAGCATGGCCTCACGGCTCAACAGCCTAAGGCATTTAATTACATTCAATTTCAAAATAAAAAACGAGGGCTGCGCCTCTCTTCAGCCTTGAGTGCACGCACTGACGTGGCTGGCTGGCTGGCTGACATGGAGAGATGCTCCTACATCATACTCCTTAGCTACAAAATTCATGAGCTCCTACTCATGAGATTCCTCTCTCAGCTTTGGAAATCCTCCTGGATCCCAAACAAATTTCTGGAGTTGTTCATCTGCTCCATCTCTCTGTTGTTGTTGTTGTTGCACTGTTGTTGCTTCTTCTTCTTCTGCTTCTCTACTCATCTTCTCCTCACTGGCATTCTCTGTTGACCTGATCATCAACTCTCTGATCTCCTTGATCACTTTGTCCAACTGCTCCACTGGCTAGCTCTGCTTTTGCAGTCTCCTCAACTGCATTTCTTTTTTGCAAATGGGTAGATAATCATGATCTCCCATGCCATCCTCATCTTATTCCTCCGTGGCACTAAGTATCCACTATGTTGTAGACTTCATCTCTGCAGTCTCCCCTTGACTGACCTGTTTTTCAGTCACCTTCTTTGACATCTCAACTTCTGCCAGTTCTCCTGCTGGCTCTGGATTGTTCAGCCAATCCTCCAACATCTCCGACTCCATCTCCCATGGAGTGAGCAATCTATCTGCCTACTCTTCGGCTTCTTATGTTGTCAGCTTCAGTGTTGTAGCTTCCTTAGATTCCTAGCTAAAAGTATTGAGCCATTCCTCGGAATGCTCATCTTCTTCTCCTTGGGCAGCCTCAAATATATGCTCCAATTTTTCTCTGACAGTCTCAGCTGGCTGTCCTTCTGTTGTTGTTGCATCTGCAACACCGATCTTTGCCTCCTCTAGGCTATGTGGAAGGAATACCTGAATTCCTCCAATCATTAGAAGGCTCCTCGGATCCTCCTCTTGAGTCAGCTGCATCTACTGATCCAAACTCACCTTTGAGTTTATGAGACTCTCAGATAGCCTCACCTGCTTATCCCTGCCCACCTGGCAAATTGGGATTTTTCTGCTGCCCTCCTAGAAGTCTATGGAATCAACTGATCCCATCTCTGTTCCCTTGCCCACTTGGAAAATTGGAAACTCTTGGCTGCCCTCCTGACAGTCTATAGGATCCCACAACGATCTTAATCCATTTCCCACCTGGCAATGTGAAATTCCCTGGCTGTCCTCATGATAGTCTGTGAGATCCCACAGTGATCTCAACCCTTTGCCCACCTGGCAATTGGGAATTTCCTCTCTTCCCTCCTGGCAGTGCTTGAGATCTTCATCCGATCCCATTTCATCTTCAACATTGCTAAGTTTTCTCCCAGTCTCTGGCTCACATCCTTGAACCCTTTTCTCTGGTCTGTTGAGGTTTTCAGCAGGCCTCAACCACCATCTCAGCAGCTTACACTATCTTTTGACCATCAACTCTAGGCTTTTCTTTCCAGCGTATCTTTGGCCTTCAGTAGCCATATCGTTGTCCCTTTCTTCTCTCCTGGAAAACCTGTCGCTGTCACTCTGCACCCCTGAGTGTTTCAGCGTCATCCACAGTCTCCCTGACTGTCTTCTTATCCTCTTCGCTTCACCTGAAATCTACAGATGAAGTCCCACTCTAATACCAAACTAACGTAGACCACCACCTCTGCCTTGATAGAGTCTCTCCGTGACCTCCCGTTCTTAAGGATCGTTCATTCACTTCCCTGAGTTGAAGCGTCTCTTTCGATTCCCTACTGGAATCTCCAGTTTATCGATCCACAGGTCCTTCGAGAACTCCCCTGTGCGAACAGCACTAGGCACGAGCTCCTATCTCCCCAAGCGACCACAACACTATGACCAAGGGCCAAACCCAAATTCACTTGTCGTAACTCGTGATCTCACGAGTTCGCGAGTCAAAACTTCTGACTCTTCCTTCTCAATCCTGCGATACCCGAGATCACAAAATGGGTATAGCTCTTCTTTTGTCAGCACCTTTCGTGCATGACCACCGACTAAGATTAATGCTAGATCCTCTCACTATTTTCCGCTTCGTGAGTGCAAGGTTTGAACTCTCGCTCCCTCCTTGTGTGATCCTTTGAGACTTAAAAGTCAGCGAAGGTTGACCTTCCTTTCGCACTTCTCGCAAATCGCCCCTTCGCAAGTTATAGCATCCAACCTTGGCACCTTCCCTTCATGAAACGCTGAGAGGTGATGTTAGCTTTCCCTCTCGTGTTCTTGCTACTCGCCACTTTGTGAGTTTCAACATCGATCTCCCATGCTCTTATCTCGCTAATCCTTGAGACGCGAGAAGTCAAGGGATTGTTGAGTCCTTTCCTCCTGGCGACACGTGTTCACCTGTCAATCACGCAGGCCCCACCTTGTGGTTCTACCATGTGTTCCTCCATTCTTGGCTCTCGACACTTCACGACTTCTGTAGTTGAGACGAGGTCCTCTCAACCTTCAAACCTCTGAATACGCGAAACGCGAGATGAGGCTCTGATCCAACGGTCCTCCCATGACCTGGATCTAACGGTTGTCTTCACTCCTCGCGATTTCATAACTTCGCGACCTGGAGCACCCAACTATTGGGCTCTTTCCTTGTGAACATCCGAGTTCACGAGATCCCTTGATCTCTGCCACCTGTCCTCCTCAGATGGATGGTCCCGATCTTCTCGTGACTTCACCACTCATGAAGTCAAGGACTTCCTTCTCTGAATTCCAGTGTCCGAATCCCTGATAGAGAGGATCTCATGACACACGTCCACTCTCAGACGTAAAGATCAAATCTATTTCTCCTTTTCATGATTTCTGATGTCGAGTGCCCGAACTCTCGTCCTCTGGATCCCCGAACTCCCAAGTGCCAATATCCCGATACAAACTCCTTCTTAGGACTTTCGCTTCTGCTGCTCTTCATGTGAGGTTTAAACCTCGTGCAACTCTCGACAGATCCAATGGTTGTCATCTTTTTAGACCAAGATATGATGACTCATACCTGTCTTCCCCTGCGACTTTCCTACGCTGCCTCCTGGACACAAATCCATGGTCCAGATTCTCTCGGCTGATCCGATGGTAGCTGTTGCTCCTCCCAAACTTTGGCGCTTTCTTCCCAGACTTGGAAGAATTTTGAATTCTCAAAGGCCTTGACCTTTGTTCATCTTCCCTGCGAGCTCTTCACTTTGAGTCTCACCTACGTTATCAAATATGCTACTCCTGCTGAGCTTTAGAGACTCTGAACTCTCCCAAAGAGTCCTTTCACTTCTGCACTCCTTGTAGCTATGGCTTCGTGCACCGAAAGCACTACTCCTGCTGAGCTTATCCTTCAAATCCTTAAGGGATTCTGCAACTTCTGTGCCTCTGCAGAGTCTTTGCACACACGAAGGTGCTATCCGTCCTAAGCTTTCCTATAGCTTCGACCTCTAAGGAACTGATTCTTTTTTCTTTCTCCTTCAAATGGAGAATCTGATGTCCTCCTAACTATCCTTGCTCAAGCAACTTATTTTTGAGTCTTCAGGGTGTTTAGGAACCCTATGAAGATCCTTCTCCTTGAACTCTTCTCCAAATTCCAGAACTCAAAGAGTTCTCTTTGTACTCTCTGGCACTTACTCAATGCCCTCCTGGAAGAGTGTCTAGAATCTTCAGTGATTCTGACTTCTTTTGAACTCTCAGCAGAGTTCTTCTTCAATGCAACCTGTGCGTATGCTCAATGCCCACTTGGCAGAGCTTTACAGAACTCACAAAAGTTTCTATTTGCAACTGTGTTCTTCTGCACAACCTTGCCTCTTGAGGTGTTCAACAACCTCAAAGGTCTTCCATGAGTTAATGATTTCAACTTCTGTGCCTCGACACGTCTTTGTCTGAATCCACAGAGTTCAGGAGTGCATCTATGCACTGGTATTAAGAGACCGTAGTAGACTGTCATGCCCTCCTAGCATGAAACCACAAAGAACCTCTCAAGCCTGAAAATCAAACAACTCCTTCAAATTCCTAGCATACATCTACAGCATAAACATGAACACTCATAGACATTCACACAACACATAAATACATGCAAGAAAAACTGTTGTTTTGTATTAATAAAATGCCCGTTTACAAGGGTGTTCTGAGAGCGGACTTTAACAAAGTCTCGACTTTTGCTCTTATGTTCTCTCTACTTTTACAACTACCTCTTACAACTCCCCAAAATGAGATCAAAATTGATCTTTTACATGAGGGGGCTCTTAGAGCTCTTCCCTCCAAACTCACCTACCCTATTCAATGGCATTGAATGGGCTGTCTAGTCCGCAAATCAGATCTAGATCTTAACCTTCAAACATTAAAGGCCTATCTACCTACAACCTATGCGCATAGCACGACCTCATGGCTCAACAACCTAAGGCATTTAATTACATTCAATTTCAAAATAAAAAACGAGGGTTGCGCCTCTCTTCAGCCTTGAGTGCACGCGCTGACGTGGCTGGCTAGCTGGATGATGTGGAGAGATGCTCCTGCATCAAGTCTAGTTAACAATAGTTTAACTAGGAGATGTTTCCTATTTTAACTCAACTCTATTTTAGAAAAGCGTTAGTCATTAATTAGAAATAAAGGGAATAAAGGGACAACTAGGAGTGATTTTAGGAGCGCTTTTAGGATGGGTGAGGGAAATTGAATTTTAATTAAATTAAATTATGGATTTACTTGTGAAACTAAGGGAACGGGTGACAAGTGTATGAGGGGAGTAATTTCGAATTAATTTTTAAAATATGAATTAAATGTGCAAACGGGAAGGTGTCACTATGGAAAATCTATAAAACAAATAGTTAAGAGGAGGAAAGGATCACGCTGGTTATGAGTAAGGTTATGTTGTAGAAATTATGATTGGTTTTACTTGTGAGAGTTGGGATACCCATCTTGAGAGAGAGTGGTGGCTCTACCTTGCGAGGCAAGCTGGGAGCTATAGGATTTCTGGTTTCGTATGTATGTGGCTCCTATGCAGCTCGGGGGGTTAAGGGGGAAGAAGATTACCCCTAGCATTGGCTAGGAGGTACCGATGAAGTCTCAATAGTTAGCAAGCGAGAGATTGAAAGGAACATCACTCTAGAAGAATGCCTTCGGTTTCAAAATTTTCTCCATCGGTTATGGTATTTTTTTTCAGCTTGTAATTGTAATAGTTAAGTTATAAATTGGATTCAGTAATTTCTTTAGAACACTATATTTATAGAAAAACATTATGTGAAATGAATTTTGATGATTGTTTCGTGATTGTGGGACGCCGCCATGGTGCTTTGAATGCATGATCTAAATACTTTCCATCAGATTTTGGTAACACTGCCTTAAATAACAAATTGCATAAATTTGCTTTATGTATCGAATTGTTGAGTTAAATTTATTCTTGCAAAGTGTGTCTCCTCAAAACTTAATCCTATGTGTTTTTACCACAGTAGAACCTCAACGTTTTTGCAAGATAACACCTCCATTGGCTCACTTGTTTTTTATTTCTTTTGGGCGAATTGTTGAGCATCCCCTGGCATTTTTGTCCTTGATTCATCTCCTTAATTTGCTAAATGAAGGTCGCCCAACAATATTTCACACTCCGGGCGTTTTTTTTTTCCCCTATTTCATCTCTGTTTTATGCAATTGAAAGTCGACCAACAACATTATTCTCTCAAGGCATTTTTTCCCCTTGATTCAACTCAACATGTTGCCAAAGAAGTTTTGCCTAATAAGGTGAATTCTCCGTAGAGATTTTCCTTTGGATATTATCTATGATTTAATCTTAATGCTCTGCATTTTTTAGGAGATCATAACCTTTGCGTTTCTTCCTAGTTTTCTAAGTGAAAATTTGGATCTAGTCTGCATTTTCACACCATGAGAGGTACCCTGAATATTTCTACATTTGTTTCGATAATTTTTATCTGTGTTTTTAATGCATTCGCCCAGCATGGTAAACATTCATTTTTACTGACATAATTTTATTTTACCCTCTGTGTTTTCTTTAAAATGTGCCCAACATTAGTAACCATTCTATCTTTTTGTTTCCCCAATGTTTTTATAAACTGTGTATCCATCTAAATTTTCCCTCAATGATTTTGTAATTGATGTATCCATCTGAATTTTTCCCTTAGCGATTCTGGTAAATGGTGTATCCTTTGGGTTTTCTCTCTCAACAATTCATCTCATGCGATTACCACCTTCTTTCTTTGTGTTTTTTCCCTTTATACCCTTAGGAAATTTGACGAGAGTAACCCCTGCGATTTCACTTGTTTTCCTCTGCATGTTATAACAAAAGATTGTCTGTGTTTGGTGTAATCTCCCTGTGATCTTAATATTCTTTTCCTCTATGTTTTATAACAAAACGTTGTCTGCGTTTTGTTGTAATCTCCCTGTGATATTAATATTCTTTTCCTCTGTGTTTTTATTAATGAAAATTGTCTGTGTTTTGGTGCAATCACCCTTTATTAGTTAGACTATTTATTAATTCGTTGGAAGACTACATTTACAAATATTATTATTTTGTCTATGTTTCCTGAGTAAATATTGTTGACCTCTCCAATAGCAATGATGAATTTCAACTCTTTATTTAATGTGCTTAATTGTGTTGTGAACATCCTTACTTAAACTTGTTTTCCTTAAGGTTAGTGGAGATGTTCTCTTACTTTGGAATAGGCATAACTTATATGTATCTATGTTGAAAAAATTATATCTTAAACACTAATAGATTAAACTAAAGAAGGGGTATTAATATTAAGATGTTTTCTTAATACTAGTATTGCATAAGTATAAACATGCACATTTATGACCAAGAAGTTATACACTAAGCTACATTTAATAACGAAAGGATGGTATTAATGTTAACATGCAATGCATAGGGGTTCCACCAGAGTATATCAACCATATCGCTTGTGCATAGTGATATACTAGTTAATGGCGAAATAGAAGAAGGATTTAAACTTAAGAATTTATAACCCCTCACTAGAACATGTGTGCTTGTGGATATTATAAAATTGATGATTACTCATGCACAATGAAATTACTGCGAAATATGATTGGTTACGATCTTGATTAGTTTTGCATCATGAATAAATGTCGATGTGTGTTTGGTTAGGTAATTTGCTTACTTTTGCATCATGAGCATTAAGTTGATGATAAATCATGTGTCATGAATTTATTGCCTGACATGTAATGAGTTATGTAAGTAGATCCTCTCGCGCAATGAAAAAAATTGATGATTACTCATATTCCTTGAATTCAAGTGATTAGATTACTTTGCGCGTGGAAATAAATGGCTGAGTAACTAGATTCTTGTTCCCTAAAATTAATAGATTATATTTATTTTACGCCTTAAATTAATTGATAATTATTTCGCGTCATGATATAAAAGCAATGACATATGAATGGTCAGGTGTGTGATTTACTTCTTGTGCCACCAAAAATGTTAATGAATAGATGATTGAGTGATTGATTTCCCTTACGCCATGGATTATGTTGATGATTAAGTAATTAGATTTCTTGCACTATGGACTAAGGATGATGCATAAATCAATACACCTTAGATTACTCTCGCACATTGTAACAATGTTGATGTATGATTTCTTAAGTGATTAGATTAATTGCATGCATTGAATGATGTTGATTATGTTTAATTCGGTAATTGGGTCATGCGCGGACCTTGAAATTATGTTGATTATTGTTGAATTCAATGATTGATTAATCACGTGCCTTGGAGTAAAGTAGATGTCTGATTTTGCACCTTGAAAATAAAATCAAGTTGATTACATTGCGCCTTAACCTATGTCGTTGTATGATTGATTTAATAATTAAATTATTGTGCCTTGGAATTTATGTGATGTGTGATTGGTTATTAGAATACTATTGCAATTGATTATCGTTGATGTTGTTGATTTAGCAAGTTGGTTTTTGGACTTGATTGTGGTAGTGTAATGTAGACACCTCCTTGTTCCTCAGAATAGTCACCAACCTTGAGACCTTAAATGGTCAAAATCAATCGGATGAATCATGGGCTTGAGTGTTGCTTATGTGTCTTGGAGATCCTAACCTTGCAGGGTAGGTTGAGTGGGTAGTTTCTCTATGTTATCTTTATGTGATCAGTTGATATTGCATCGACATTTATGTTGTTATTTAATGCAATGATGTGTTAATTATGTGGCGTTACTAATTATGATTGATGCATTGGTTGTGTCATTATGGATTACGATGATGAGTCACTTGTAATGCTTTTAATTATGATGTCATTAATTAGGCGTTGTAATGAATTATGTGTTGACGATAATTTCCTAATGCTTAAAAAAAAATTACCTTTTCTAGTTCACTTTCCTAGTCATAACGGAGGGGTCGTTACAACTGCCACCACCATCGCCTGCATTAGCTCTCATTTTTTGTTCCTTAGAGGATATTAATGAGACATTAAAGGGATACTATTCAGTAGATGTCAGAGTGGAACCCCCACCATATAGAGTGGGTAACCTTGAAGTGTCAAGGGACTTTGAGGGAGGGCCTCCACCAAGGGACATCACCATATATCTACATAAGATCAAGCTCCCAGAATTTGTTGGGGGTCGTGAAAGTGAACGTGCAGAGGCATGGCTAGAAGGAATGACGTGATGTTTCACCTTAAGATACTATGCTTCCACATAAAAGGAGAAGATAGAAATCTTTCAGTTGAGGGACATTGCCTTGAACTGGTGGGGTAACCTAGAGAGGCAGTTGCACCTTACCCCAGGTACCTTCCAGAGGAAATAACTACCTGTGTACTATGAGGAACAATAAGTAGGAGCACATGCTCTAGTTTAGGGAAACAATATTGTAGAAGAGTACGATATCAGGTTGATGGAGTTAGTAAAATATGTCTCGTACATGTATATCGATCAATGACATGACGAACATTTTTTGTACGGGTTAAAACATAAGATAAGGGCCATGGCACAGATGTGGAAAACATCGTCAGTAGTTGAAGCAGTTGAAAATGCTCGTTATGTGGACGAGCACATGAGCTTAAACGTAGGTATGAGGTCAACCATACCACATCATCCTGGATTCGTGGGAAAGGCCCCTAGGAATTTCTCTAGGGGAGGAAGCTCTAGGCCAACCCCTTATGGAAATAGAGTCGCTCCTATAGAAGTTACAACAAGTATTTAAATGGCAGTAAATGCAACATCCCACTCATCACCAAAGACATAGGAAGGTCCACGAACTTCTTAGGGAGGAACAAGTAGGGGCATGGGTTCCAAGGGAAGGAACTCATTTCACAAACCGTCACAGGGAAGTGTGTAGGTTCCATCTAGTGTTACTTGTTGTGGGTATGAAGGACCTCATTACCAGTGTGATTGTCCAGAGTTACAAGCAGGCTTTGTGCATAGAGAAGGAAAGGTCCCAATGGGAAGAGAAAGTAGTAGCCACCATATTTATGCAGCAATTAATAACCACCAAGAAGAGCATAAATCCACTATGGTGGAGTCGTCAGGTATGTTAAATCATGTCAATGTTAAAATTTTATTTGATTCTCGTGCTACAGATAGTTTCATTTCACCTTGTGCATTAGAAAAGTGCGGGTTGGCATCCTATGAGCACGATGACTTTAAACAAGTCAAGATGGCTTCGGGGGAAAAGAAAGTGGTAGGACCTAGCGTCGATAATTGTCCAGTAGAACTACGAGTGTGTACTACTAGGCTGAAGGTGTATGTCACTACTCTACGGACGTATGACCTAATCATTGGAATGGACTGGTTAGAATCCCATCGATCTTTGGTAGATTGTTTCATGAATAGGATGCTTTGTGTTGATGATGAAGGAAGGTCAGTAAACATCCATGGTGTACGGAGGAAAGTGTCTCAACACTTTATCTCGACCATAAAGGTTAAATGGCATGAGGCAAGTTTGTCTATTGTATGTAGTGGAAGTAGTTAATGAAGGGAAAGGACCCTCCTTGGATCATTATGTAGTATTGTCGGGGTTTAAGGATGTTTCTCTGAAAGAGTTTCCAGGGTTACCTCCTTAGAGGAAGCTTGATTTTACCATCAAGCTAAAACATGGTGTGGAGCCAATTTCCAAGACTCTGTATAGATGGCAACACTAGAACTTTTTGAGTTGCAGATGAAGTTGAAGGAACTACTTGACTTATGGCTAATAAGGCCTAGTGTCTCACCTTGGGGTGCACCAGTAATTCTTTTCAAGAAGAAGGATGGTTCCTTATGATTGTGTATAGATTACAGGTAACTGAATCATGCTACACTGAAAAATAGGTACCCAATACCACATATAGATGACCTCTTTAATCATATGAAAGGGGCAGTAGTTTTCTCAAAAATTGATCTACTATCAGGGTATCACCAGTTAAGGATTAAAGAAGGTGATATTCCTAAAAATTCCTTTCAAACTCGATTTGGGAATTACAAGTTCATTGTAGTACCTTTTGGTTTGACCAATGTGCTAGTAGTATTCATGAGCCTCATGAATGATGTATTCCAAAAGTACTTAGACCGCTTTGTACAGGTCTTTCTGGATGATATCCTCATCTATTCCAAGAATGAAAGAGAACATGAGGAACACTTGTGAGTGGCTTTGTCATGCCTTAGAGAAAATAGATTGCATGTCAAGTTGTCGAAGTGTTCTTCCTTCCAGAAATAAATTCACTATTTAGGTCATATCATTTCCAGTGAAGGAATCGTTGTGGACTGAGAAAAGGTAAAGGCCATTATAGAATGGCCAGTGCCAAAAAATTATCATGATGTAAGAAGCTTCATGGGGCCAGCGGGTTATTATCGGAGGTTTGTGGAAGGGTTCTCTAAAATAGAGAAACCCATCACCCCCTTACAACGCAAGGGGGTCAAGTATGAATGGACATAAGAATGAGATATTGCATTCATCGGTATTAAGAGGTTACTAACTAATGCTCCAACTATGTGTGTGTCAGATATGGAAAAAAACTTCATAGTTTGCATGTATGCCTCGAAGCAAGGATTGGGGGTCATGATAATGCAGGATGGGGGAGTGATAGTGTATGCATCAAGAAAGTTGAAGCAACATGAGGAGATTTATGCTACTCATGATTTAGAGTTAGCAGTTGTAATGATATATCTAAAGATTTGGAGGCATTATCTAATGGGGAGAAGCTTTGAGCTCAAAATAGACCATGAAATCTTAAAGCATCTCTTCATTCAAAGGGATCTCAGTTCCAGGAAGAGGTGATGGAGTGAGTTTATGAGTGAGTAAAATTTTGGAATTTTGTACATCAAGGGAAAGGAGAATGTGTTCATAGATACCTTGAGCAGGAGACCATGTGTCTTCTCCTTGGTTCCCTTAAAATTTAATCCGAGGGAGCGTATGTTGGGGCAACTTCTTGGACATAGTTAGTATTAAAGGTTACTTTAACCCTCCCGAGTGGGAGGAAAGTAGATCAAAAGTATGAAGGATATATCCTGGAAGCAGATGGATTATTAAGATATCAGGGAAGGATGTACATCCCCAAAGGTGGGGATATTCTAAGATCATACTCAAGGAAGCCCATAGAGAAATTTATTGTGCACATTCGGGTGTGAAGAAAATGTATGCAGACATGAAGAATCGTTTCTTCTAGGTAGGCATGGAGCATGATGTAGTTGATTTCATCACCAAGTTCCTAGAGTGTCAACAAGTGAAGGCTAACTACCACCAACCGATAGGTCTCCTACAACCACATGATGTTCCTATGTCCAAGTGAGAAGCCATTTCTATGGATTTTGTTGTGGGATTTCCACTCACATCGCACAGAAAAAATGTCATTCTTGTGATAGTTGATAAGTAGGCCAAGAGTGCTCATTTTATTCCAATTAGAGACACTTATGATGTCACTAATGTGGCACGTGTGTTTATAAGTGGGGTCATCTGTCTGCATGGGTTACCCAAGAATATCATCTCACATAGGGACTCTCAATTCACATCTAGGTTTTGGACAAGTTTATAGTTACCATTGGGAAATCAGTTGAACTTAAGCACAACATATCATTCCGAAACATATGGGAAAATCGAGAGATCAAATCTTGTTATGGAAGACATGATTAGGATGTATGTTATGAATAATCAAACACATTGGGAGAAGTACCTACCTTTGGTAGAGTTCACCTACAATAACAAATTTCGTAGCTTCATTGGAATGCCACCCTATGAAGATATGTATGGAAGGCCATGTAGAACACCGTTGAGTTGGGAAAGGTTAGAAGACCAAGTGACAGTTGGGCCAGAATTGATTCAAGAGATGGAGGAACAGGTGATTCATATTAGGAAACGACTAAAGGAAGCACATGATAGACAAAAACGTTATGTTGATGCACATAGGACTGACAAAATTTATAAAGTGGGAGATCAATTTTTCATTCATATTTGGCCTAATAATAGTACCATTCGGTTCGGGAAAGGGACAAAGTTGTCACCTTGATTTATAGGACTGTTTAAAATGCAAGAGAGAATTCAACACATTGCCTATCATCTCGTACTACCACCCCACTTGCATAAAAATCATAATGTTTTTAATGTATTTGTTCTACATCACATGTTGTTAATGAATCTCATAAACTGAATTGGAAGGAATTGCAGGTATCGGATGAGAGAACCCTCATGGTCGAACCATTACTCATATTGGACTGTAGGGTTTGATAACTCAGGAATCTTTTGGTAGACAAAGTTAAGTTCTAGTGGGACAGGTATAGACCAGGATCTACTACTTTGGACGATGCAGAGACCTTACGAGGAGATCATCCCTCACATTTTTTACCACCTCAGGAATATGTTTTCCCGAAGGTTGGGTGTATGTAATGCCACCTTTTGACTTAGACAACTAGAATTACTTAAGGCCTAATCATCTTTATTTTCTATTCACTATGAAACTATAAATGATACACTTGAACTTTTAGGAAATATGAACCTATGTGAATGTCAATTCTAAGAATGTTTAACGTTATTTGAATTATGATGGATATTATGTAATCTATTTCTAACTTGAAAATTTTGACATTTAAAGTTGTTGGTACATGGATAGCGAATTGAGATTATGATTAAATGCATTTACATGATGATAATGCATGGATATGTATGGGTTGTGTTATAGACTAATCTACAGGTTAATAGGATATGAAATAGCCAAAGAATAATGATGATAACAGGTTGATGTCATGAACATCGACCAAGAAACAATATGGTATGAATCTTGTATGTGAAATTATATTGGTTCAAATGCATTTCTATGATATGTGGACAAGTGTAGGTTTTTCATGAGGTGAGACTGCCTAAAATTGAATATACAATGACAAAATTCCCAGCAACACAGTGCCACTGTATGGTCCATGGTAGGGTGTTGACCCTAGTTCTATTAAGAGGGGTGGAGGAGTTTCCCACCATGTATCCTCTTAAACTTGGAGTCATGGCAGGATGGTGTTAGCTCACTCTCACCTAGACATGTGATGATGATTGTCATATGCCTGCTAGGGAAGATTGGTCAATAGAGTTGACACTTCCACTTACGGGTTCTATCTGGAGTTAGGTCAATACAGTTGACGCTCCAAGATAGTCCAACAAAGGAAGGATATGGATAGAAGTAGATTAGGGAAGAAGGATGACTAGAAGTAGTTGATACTGTGTGGGGGTTTCGCCTTATGGTAGAATTTCTTGATTTCCTCGTTTTGAAAAATATGTATATATGTATGTTTGTATTTGCCTAACTAAACTACAATTATCTAAGTGAATGTTTCTTGTGCTAAATTATTATAATTGAGGAATTTCACAAACATTTAATTGGTCTACTATCTTTTATGAAATGAATGGTCTTGTTGATTGGATTGGATGCATATAAGAGTTACTTTAATAGTGATAATTATTGTCATTAGTGCATGTGTGAGTCTTGTATGTGCTAGATACACATGCATGCCTTGCACATGTACACTAGTATGTATAAGTGTTTAAATTAATGATGTTGTTTATTTGATGTGGATGTATGAATCATGTGTCATTACCCTTGTATTGTAAATTACTCTAACTTC
>ML811197.1:93219-136620 GCA_009831015.1 Picea engelmannii | reverse complement strand
TTTTAAAAAAAGAAGGGAATTAATTGTTTCATTATTTATGATAATTTTAAATATACTAATTAAATGAGAAAAGGGAAAAAGGGTGAATTTCCACACCTGCCTTTTTGAGTTCTAATTAAAAAGGGAAAAGAGGGAAAATCTAAAATATTAGGAAACTAGGAAAAGAGGTAACATAAAAAGGGAAAAAGGGGAACATAAGGGAAAAAGGGGAAAGTCAAACTTAGTAAAGTATCTACCATTTAAGAGCTTTCTAATTTAAACTGAACTAGCAATTTAATAATAGGGAAAGCCATTAAAAGCTATAAGAGAATTCGGGGACACCTAGGACTGATTCTAGGAGTAACTCTAGGTGGGTGAGAGAAATAAAGATAATTAATTAATTCAAGAAATTAATTTATGGAAGAATGAAGGGGATGGGTGACACTTGTACGGGGAGGAATTTTTAGGAATTAAATTTTAAAAACTTAATTAAACGAGATTTTAGGAAAGTAAGGAACCACGAAACTCTATATAATGAAGGGAGGAGATGGAGGTTGGGGAGCTTCTGTTTGTGTAACGTTACACTGCAGAAATATCTACTTGACTTACTTAACTTGTGGGAGTTGGGATACCCAGCTCAGTGAGGAGTGGTAGCTCGGCCTTGCGAGGCAAGCTGGGAGCTAGTTGAAATCTCTGGATAGTGAGTGTGTGGCCCCTTTGCGGCTCAGAGGGCTAAGGGGGAAGAAGAGTACCCCTAGCATTGGCTGGGAGGTACCGGTGAAGTCTCGACGGTCGGCGAGCGAGAGTTGCATGGAGCGCGCAAGACGTCATTAAGAGCAAATGATCAGGCAACGATACACTCTCCTTATTTTGTTATGGTAGGATGTATTAGGACTTATGCTTGGATCTGCTTATTTAATGGAGAAGTAAACTGATGTTTTTTTTTAAATTGATGACTAAAACTTTCCTTAGCCTAGCTCGATGGTTGTTGACTCCCATGGACTTCATTTTCCCACATGTCTTGACCACCTTGTTGTGTTGATTGTGACCTTAATGGTTGTTTAACCTTCATCCCTAGCTCACCAGTCCTCGCCTGAGCAGTCGGCTAGGAGCCTGATCTACGGTCGTTGACTTAGTGTTAAAAGACCTATGGATCTCAACGCCCTACTTTTCTGTGTGAGGATGATGAGCGAAGGATGAACCTGTTAGCTAGCTACCCTTGATGTTTGTCCCTGGCTGATTGTTGATTCCGCCATCTGGCAACGACCTCTGCGTGTGGATTATTTGGTGTCTTGGTTGGTTTTCTCTATGCCTTGACTGATAGAACCCCTGCAATCATTCCAGGACCCTTCCCATTGGATCCTTCTGTTCCTCTTACTGATGTCTGTGTTGTTTTGGTATTCTGGCAATGGAAAAACATTTTTTTTTTACTTGTTATTCCTGTCTACGTTGTATTGGTATTTTGGCAATGTAAAAACGTTTTTTTTATTTGTTATTCATGTCTGCATTGTATTGGTATTCTGGCAATGGAAAAACAATTTGATTCTCTATCTGCATTTTTATATTTGGTATCCTGGAATGGAAAAACGTTTTTGTGTTTTTCTTGTCTGCGTTTTTCCCTTGGTTACTATAGTAATTGCTTATTATTAATGACAGGAAAAATGTAATTCCCTTATGGTTTGCTGTCACAACGAATTTCTTGTTATTTAATGATAGGAAAAACGAAATCCCCTTTTCGTGTGATGGTACAACGTTTTGTTTATCATCACATGACAGAAAATAGGTAATTTCCTTTGGGTGTGTTTTGCACCACGATTTTACCATCTAAAGTTGTGACTGTGTTGTTGTAGAATTCACCCACGTTTTTAGCCATTTAAATCACAACTTTACTTGCTAGAATGACCATGTTTTTGATAATCAGAAGTTGACTGTGTTGCTATAATTACCCATGATTTTGCCTTTAGAATGTTGCTAGAGCTGTTGTAATTGCCACGTTTTTTCTTTTAAGGGCTGACATAGATTGTTTTTGAAATGCCCACAGTTTTCGCCCAATAAATGTGACTGATTTGTTGTTATTTTACCACGATTTTGGTTACCCAGATTTTTATTGTTACCCAGATTTTGGTTACCCAGATTTTTATTGTTACCGCGACTTGGCACCACGACTTTATTCCGGCAATGAAATATTATTATTGCCAAATATGAATTTCATTGATGACACTTCATTTTAAATGTGCATCCACTGGCTGGACGACATCACAAATGTAATTCTGGCACTGTAATTTTAATTTCTGATAAGTGTGAATTTTTACTTCATTAACTGTTACACAGATTTCATTCATATTGTTACACCGATTTTATTACCATGACATACCATTAAGGATGGTTGTGTTTACTTCCTTGAGGACCACGTTTTTCCATCAATTTGTTGATTGAGTTTGTAGTAGTATGACCATGAGTTGATCCTTCAGTGATGGTATTGTCCTTCCTTCTTCGGCAATTGAGTGTACCCAACGTTCTCGCTGCAAACATTAACTGCTACAACGATGTTGTTAGTCAAGTGGTTTCCTTCTTTATGTGAATAGACAGTTAGATATTGATATAGTTACCATAGATAGACGACATGTGTAATTAATTGTTTACCAGTTTCATATTTAGCATTCTTCTTTGATATAGCTAATGTGGTTATATATATCATTAAGTGATAGTTAGATTGTAATTTGGGGATTATTTTAGGATTGCCCATTTAGATTATGATTAATGGTTGAATGAGATTAGTGAGTATTGCCCCAAGTAGAGATTAATCTTGCTAAATTAAGGCAATACCATATTAATTGTCCACGTCATATAATTTGATTAAATGTATTACTTTCAAGGCAATACTGTAATAGTATAGTGAGTAAATGTTATATCTCTTTCAATCCAATCACCGTGTTATGATATTAAGTTTAATGCCTAGCCTCTGATATTTTCTCTACTGATCATTTAGTGGAATGACCAATTCTATTGGTTAAATGTTATATAGTAACAAGTGTTAATGTCTTACACGTCATTCCCAACCATGATTGCATTAAGGATTAAATTGATGGTACATTGATGACCCAACTATGATTTAGACTTGCTCACTTGATACACTTTTAAATGTTAATTTAGATTGGCGTACATTGACCTAATTGCAATCAGACTTGTTGATTTTTATGTTAATATAGAATTGTAATTTATGGACTAATTGAATTTGACTTACTATGGGATGAGTAACCGATGTTAAACATGATGGTCAGTTGGACTGTTTTAGACGTAATTAATGGTTGGGTTGTTGACGAAGTCACTTTTAGCTTGCACTTCCCGGCGAGGGTGTTGTTGTTTATTATCAATTAATGTTGTACTTGGTTTTGTAAATGTTTAATGTGATTAGTTTGCTCACTGTAAGGGTTCTAGTTACTTGTGTAATTAATTTTGGGTGTGTTGGGTTGTTAGGATGATTGTCCTTAGCTTAGTAGGCTTGGTCTGCTTGTGTCAAGTGGGTTGTAGACACCTCCTTGTTCCTCAGAACAGTCGTCAGCCCTAAGACCTTAAATGGTCAAAATCAATGGGAACCTGGGCTTGAGCGTTGCTTATGTGTCCTGGAGGTCCTAACCATTGCAGGGTAGGACAAGCGGGTAGTCATTCTTATTCTTCATCGGTTGAATGTCGTACATTGCTTCCAGGTGCTTGATGCACTTTTATGTTAGGTCGTTAAGTTGTTTTTGCGTGAGTTGCATGCATCATGATCGTCATCATGTTGCGATGTTGAGCATAATGTCATTATTACCTTCCTACACAGTCACACATAAAAAAAAAAAACTTACGGGTGCTTTTACCGGTTGTACATTGTAGGAGTCGTACTGGATGGGGATGTTACATATTGTGTATCATATGCTACCCCACCCATTTCCATTTCTATTTGAGATACTTCTTGCTAGAACCTCTCTTCTTCTTCCTTATTTCTTTCTTCTTCTAGTTGTTTCTTCCTCTATTCTTCAACTAATAACTTCTACTTTTACCTCTTTTCATTTTTATCCTATTGTCTGGTCTCTTATTCTCATTTATTTTTCTCCTCAACTTGCAACTTTTGTTCTTTAACTTTCTTCTTTTATTCCTCATCAACGAGTCTTTTTTCCTCCTCCTTTCTCAATTCCTATTCTTCTTTGATTTTTTATTCTTCTACCTTTGTCTCCATCTCATCTTATAATCTCTATTTTTTCCAAGCATATTTTAGTTTCCTTTTCCTCTATTCTTATTTAGCTACTTTCCTTTTCTTTTATAATTCCAATTGGGCACTTTATTCTTCCTATCTTTTCCTTATCTCCTCTTTGATTTTTATTTTCAATTCCTTCTCTTGTTTTTGTCTCCTTTGTTAATATTCAATTTATTTTCTCTTTTCCTCCCCCCTTAGTCTTATATCTTCAAGACTTCTAGCCTCTCCCCCTTCCTTTCTTGTTCTTTACACTTCAACTAACCTTATATTTAACTCATCTATGTAACATCCCTCTCTAGCTCACACTAAGTGAACTTATTCTTTGAGGACACCTGCTTGCAAGTGATCCAGATTATTATATTATTGGTCGTTCGATTATGATTATGAGACATTATGGATTGATGATATGTTAATTTGTTGTATGCACATATACATGTGTTATTGATTGGATTCTCCTGAGTGTGCAGGACTTTTGACATTGAGGATGGAGGGGCATCGATGAAACCCCTTGGACTCTGGATCGAGTCAGGGAGTAGACTGTTGGGTTTGAATTTTATTGATGTGACACATGTACATATGATTAGATTTCATGATGATTGATTATTATTGCTGACATGATTCGTTGATGGATGTAATCTCATGATAGCTTGCTGATCAGACTCACATGTGGAGTAGAGGGGTCACACACAACAACCAGAGACTTTGAGGGAGAGGTGAGGCAACAGCCATGCCACAACCTACTAGCACTCCCGTCATGGCTTGAACTGTAGGTTAACGATTACCTAGTTTAAGATGACCCAGGATGCTGTGAGGGAAGACTGTGACAGTTGCTCACCATGATTCTAAGGGGCACACAATAAGGCAGGGGCCTTATTCCTTAGAGGCCCTTAGTCTCCCACAAGATCACCTAGCGGAGTATTGACTCCAACGGTTTTTTACGACTACCAAAGTCAGTCAAGAGGCGAGTGGCACCCTTGGAGCACGTAGTGCGTCCTGAAAGAAACATCGCGCAAGGAAGACATAAAGAGGCAAGTGGCACCCTTGGAGCACTTAGTGCATCTCGAAGGGCACGCCGTGATCTCAACGGGTTAGTGAATAAACCTAGTCGACCTTAAAATGAATGATGTGGTAAGTAAGATTTAATGACAATTTTCCCTAATAAAAATGTCGCCCAACCTAGTGAAATTAAAACCTAGGTATAAGTAGAACATGTGGTCAATAATAATAATAATAATAAATAAACATGTAACAAGAAGGGGGGTAATAAATTCAAATTAATTTATTAAAGTCAAAATTATAATGGAGGATTAAAATTTTAAAAAGGGAAATGGTTTTTTTATCTACATGTGCTAATTTAATTTTTAGTTAAAAAGAAAAGAGGGTAAATGGTTGTTTTATCTACATGTGCTAATTTAATTTTTAGTTAAAAAGAAAAGAGGGTAAATGGTTGTTTTATCTACACTTGCTAAATTAATTTTAATTAAAGAAGAAAAAGGGTAAATGGTTGTTTTTTTCTACACTTGCTAAATTGATTTTTAGTTAAAAAGGAAAAAGAGGGAAACTTAAAAGAAATAGGAAACTTAAGGAAAAAGGGGAAACTTAAACAAAAGGGGGAAACATAAAAAAAAAGTTGAATGTCTAACTTAGTAAGGAATCTTGCCTTGGGAACTTGCTAATTATGAACTCAACTAGGAATTAAGTAAGGCGTAAGTCATTTAAGATTTGTAAGGGAATATCAGGACACCAAGGAGCGTTTTTAGGAACGCTTTTAGGTGGGTGAGAGAAATAAGAATATTTAATTAATTAATAAAATTGATTTGTTGGTGCAAATAGGGGA
The DNA here is from genome assembly GCA_009831015.1 of Picea engelmannii. NCBI lineage: Eukaryota > Viridiplantae > Streptophyta > Pinopsida > Pinales > Pinaceae > Picea > Picea engelmannii. The sequence goes on along the minus strand of ML811197.1, from coordinate 130,567 downwards.
TGGGCGACATGTGTATGAGGGAGGTTTCTTGAAATCAATTAACTGAAAAATGAATTTAATGAGAATTTGGGAAACTAATTACTTAAAAAACTCTATAAAAAGGATGGAGGAGGAGGAGTATGCATCTCATCTTTTGCGTAACGTTACGTTGCTGAATTTTTACCTTGACTGAACTTTCTCTTGTGGGAGTTGGGATACCTAGCTAGGGTAACTTGTGGTAGCTCGACCTTGCAAGGTGAGCTAGGTGCTAGCAGTTCTCTGCTATTGTGTGTGTGACCCCTTTGGAGCTCGGGGGGCTCAGGGGGAAGAAGATTACCCTTAGCATTGGTTGGGAGGTACAGGTGAGGTCACATTGGTTGGCAAGCGAGAGTTGGGCAAAGCGTGTGCGGGACAATGAATCGAAGCTTTTTCATTTGGCTAAGGTATGCTTGTGTATATTTTTGAATGGTAGTTTAATATTGTTCCTGCGCCTTCAGTACTTTACTTCATATGTGTTAAAGATTATTTTTATTCAACGTTTTATAATCAAAGAACTTAAAGTCATCCTAGCCTTATGCTCATTGTATTTGAATTGATTTCCCATGGCGAACCCAAACTCCATTTGCAATGACTTCTCTGTGTTTGTTTTATTGTTTATTACGAAGAAATTTGTGTTTTTACCTTATCCCTTTAGTTATTAGTCTGTGCATGAGCAGTCGTTCAAGAGTCGAATCGGTAGTCGTCACTCTGGTGTTTAAATACCTATAGATTCAAATGCCCTACTTTCCTATGCATGTATAATAAGTGAAGAATAAATTCACCCAGCCATCTATCCCTTACTTATCTCTACATTTTTCTCTTTTGAATAATCTCTAATCCTTACGCCTTCTTGTGAATGAGTATCCTTGCCTTTTTCTTTGATTCATTGCCGAACGATTCATCTTTGTGCCTTCTTGTGTTGAGTATCTCTTCATTTTTGTTTGATTATATGTGCTTTATCTCTACAATTTCTTGGCATATTACCCAATGCTTGATTGGTATAACCTCTGCGATTTTATTGATAAATCCTAGCACTTTGTTGGGTATCATCTCTGCGATTTTAATGATGAATCCCATTGCTTGGTTTGGTATTTGACTTCGAATTACATGTGTTGAATGCGGTGTAACTTATTGACTACGTTTTTTTTTAAGATGTAGTGACTGCTACTGTAATTTATAGGGACTACGATTTTATATAGATATAGAGGCATTTTTCTTTGATATGTATACATAGGTGGCTACAATTTAATATTAAATATGTGATTTTATATAAATGTATGTGATTTTGTTATGGATGTGAATCTAGCTAGTGAATGCCCAGCCAAGGTAGCGCCCTGAGCATTTTTCTTGGTGTTATACACAACCATTATCAGTTTTTAACTCAGTGGATATCATGTTTTAACTCGGCACTTTCAATTATTTAACTCAACAATTATGATATTTTCACTCTGCAAAATTCTTTTAAGGAGAGTGCAATGATATTTTAATTTGCGAAATTCTTTTAATTAGACAACATTGGTACTTTTAAATCTGTGATTCCTTTTACATAGACAACAATGACATATTGGACTCTGATTTAATGGATAATGATACATTGTTAGACAACATTTCACTAGATAGCCCTCACTTTTGACAACGACTTACCCTTGATGCGATTTCACTTTATAGATTTTCATTTTTTCCTTACCTACATTTTTAATGAACCACGACTTACCAGCGATGTTCATTGTGGACATAATTGTGTTTGCAATGCATTGACTGACAACGAGTGTATGTCTGCATTTTTTTTAAATGATATGTCTTCATTTCTTTTCTTTAAATGATATGTCTATGAATTGTATAGGTATGCGAAATTATACATATGTTTGAGTTTTTGTTATGATTAAACACAACTAATCCATGTTGTGATTTTGCTGGGTAGAGATCTGATATGGTACAGTTTAGTTTCGCTTTTAAATATGTTCACACAATGATTTGCTAGGTAGAGACTCGATTTTGGGTAGAGTTTTAAATTCGCCCTTAAATGTATTCACTCCATGATTTGCTAGGCTGTGATTTTATGGTTATATTGATATTGATATGTTGTATAGCGATTTAATTGCATTGTTGTTGTGCATGACAATGAATTCATACAACTATTTTATGATAGTGGTTTTCATTTTATGATAGCAACTATATAGAGATTTCATGATAGCAAATTTCATTTATGATAGCGAACTTTTATAACGATTTTATGATAGCGATCATTGTAATTTTATAGAGTTTAATTTCTCCCTTGAAATGTAATACAACAGCTATATATTACTCAATGATTTTAGTAACATTTACCCAACGATTTTAGTAATGTTTACACAACAATACATATTAAATGGTGTCGACAGCGATAACGTAGACAAAACCCTATTTTTGTTGACAACATTGTGGTTGATTGACCATGATCCTTCTATAATTATAGTAACTTACTTAGTGGACAACACTACCGAATAGACAACGATGTATCCAAATTACAGTAACCCTTTTTGGTAGCGATATGCATTGTTGTTGTCAGCGACTATCTTTAACTACAGTAATAACTATCAATAAATACAATAATAAATACAACAATTACAATAATATCAACATATAGATTATATAGATAGTGATTTTAAATGTGTTCCTTAGACAACAATTTATTATATGGTTTCAGTTTAATGATAGCATATTCAATTTTAAAAGACATTGTTTTATGTTTTTAAAAGACATGTTTCATATTTGTTTTAGTTTAAAAGAGAGTGAATTCCTCCTTAGGAAAATACTTATCTGATATTGGAATTGGAAAATAGCTACAATGAACTAATTGTTTTGATAATAATTATTTTAATGTGTATAGATTGATGTATGTTTGCAATAGAATTGTTGGACAAGGAATTTAATGTGTTGTATGAACGTTGTAGTCGTCAGTTTCCCTTGCGTCTTGTTGACTTGTTGATTGGGTTATTGGGTTAGTCGTCATGTGGTTGACAGTTAATTCGGTCTCCTAGTGCGTTAAAGTTTTCTTGGGTTATTGGTCTAGATGTATTGTGTTGCACCTTGGTTACTGTCATGCCTATCACCTTGTGATGGCATGATTCCTGATGAGGGGATCATTGTGCGCCCTGATGGATAGAGGAGAATAATAACCTAGCCAGAGTCTATGCCTCCCGATGTGGGCGTTTGTTCATTTTAATTATTGTTGGTACTTGGTTTTGTAACGCCTTAAGGCGTTGGGTTTTGTGCGACGTAGAGGTTTCGATTTCCTAGTTGTCGAAGCCACTATGTTGGGTTGTTGAGATTGTCCTTTAGCTTGTAGGCATTGTCTTTCTTGTGTCGGGTGGGTAGTCATTTTTATCTGTCTATTGATTATCACATTTTTCGTCCAGTTGCATGATGTGCTAGTGTGTTGAGTCGTTGTTGTTTGTTGCCTGATCTATGTACATTTTTTTCGTCGTCAAGTAGTGTTGTTTAACGGTTGTCGTTGTTGCCTTCCTGCTTCAAAAGAAAAATTTACACTTACTTGCGTCACTTCTAGTTGTAATGATGGGATCGTTACATATGGTATCAAAGCGGGCTCAACCCTGGGACTATGGATCACCATGCTTTCCACTGCAATAAAACCTTGAGTATTAACCTAGCACTAACTAAAAATTTTAAACTGTCCATGTGGTGATATCGATTAGAGGATGCCACAGAGGTTCACAGTGTGGTGTCGTGGAAGGAGGTGTGACACCTCCAGAAGTTTTCGTGCCCTCAGAGTCTAACCCCCAAGGGGAGAAACAAGTCCTTGGGCAGGATCCAATTGTTGTAATGGATGATGATGGCCTGACAACGTCCTTTCAGGGAATGTCAGAGGCTTTGATTCACCATCTATACTGAGATGAGGCCAGGGTTCCTATACCCCTGAGGGTCCACAGTGCGCCACAACCAATACTGTTAGCTTTCACCGAGAACTCGAGAGGGATAAGCTCTCAAGTCCACGAGTGTCGAGGACGTCTCAATAATCAAGGCATGGTTGGAGAATATGGCGATGTTCTTTGCACTTCATGACTACCTCCAACATGAAGGTCTGCTTGGCGGTATTTAAACTAAAGGGGAGCGCTCTTCTATGGTGGAAGACACTCCTGCCACATTTGAACATTGGCAGTCGAAGAAGTGTCATCTGAACTGTTCAAGGAACAGTTCTGGGAGAGGGATAAAGCATCTGGACCAGTGGGAGCCACTATTGTGGGAGATTTGGGCAAGTCCCATCGAATTCATGCAGCGGTGAATAACTTCCAGGAAGAGCACCAGTCGATTGTACTCAAGATGTTAGGTACCTTCGCTGACCAAACCCTTGGTATTTTGATAGATCACGGGGATACCGAGAGTTTTTTTTCTAGTGCAATGCCAAAAAGAATTAAGGTAAGGGTAGTCGAACAAGATGAGTTTAGCTTTGTAGAAATGGCTTCGGGAGACAAAAATAAGGTTGGTGGGAAGGTTACAAGATGTAGCCTTAACCTGGGATATGTTTTCACTAGGTCCAACTTGTATGTCAAAATATTAGGATCTTATGACATCGTGATTGATATGGACTGGTTGGAATCGCATGAGGCGATACTCAATTGTAAGATGAAACGATTGAGCTTGGTCGATGATGAGGGACAAAGACAAGTGATTGTAGATCGGAACCAGGGAGTTTACTTGAGGTTCATCTTTTCCTTACAGTTACGGAAGAGCTTGCACCAGGGATGTAGTATTTATGTGATTCTTGCATTAAACGAGAAGGGAGTAGTGGAAGGTCTAGAACACCTTCCAGTGGTAAGAGAGTTTACGGACTTCTTCCCCGAGGAGTTACCTGGGATGTTGCCGAAGAGGGAATTGGAATTTACCATGGACCTAAAAATGGGGACTGAACCGATAGCAAGAACGCCTTATCGGATATCGACCCTAGAGTTACAAGAGTTGAGAATGCAAGTGAAGGAGTTGCTGGACCTGGGACTTATACGTCCAAGTGTTTCACCATGGGGTGCGCCTATTATTTTCATATGAAAGAAAGATGGTTCGTGGAGACTCTACATTGACTATCATCAATTGAACAAGGCAACGATCAAGAATCAATATTTGTTACCAAGTATTGATGATCTATTTGATCATATGAAAGGAGTGACAATGTTTTCAAGGATCGACTTGAGATCAGGGTATCACTAGTTCTGGATCGAGGAGGAAGACATCCGTAAGACCGCATTTGAGATGAGGTTTGGACATTACAAGTTTATTGTTTTACCTTTTGGACTGACAAACACCCTTGGGGCATTTATGAGTTTGATGAATAGGGTGTTCCGCGAACACTTGGAAACTTTTGTCCAAGTATTCATTGACGATATTTTGATTTACTCTTGGACATTGGAAGAGAATGATGAGCACTTGCGCTTGGTAATACAGTGTCTGGGAGAGAACAAATTGTATGGGAAATTGTCTAAATGCTCGTTTTATCAATCGAAGATTCACTACTTAGGGAATTTCATCTCCGACAAAGGTATCGCCATGGATCCAATAAAAGTTGAGGCTATTATGGAATGGACTGCATCGACGAATGTCCTCGAAGTGCACAACTTCATGGGTTTAGAGGGATACTATTGACGATTCATTGAGGGTGTTTCAAATATACAAAATCTGATTATGGAATTGCAGAAGAAGAACAATAAATTTGTTTGGACCGAGAAATGCACAGAGGCATTTCAGAGGCTCAAGGAGTTGTTGAAGACAACACTGATACTAAAGGTCCCTGACATGTACGCAGACTTCTTGGTATGCACTGATGCACCCAAGGAAGGCTTAGGTAGAGTCTTGATGCAAGACAGTCGAGTGATCGCTTACATCTTGAGAAAGTCGAGAAGGCATGAGGAGAACTATGCGACGCACGATTTGGAGTTGTTAGCCATTATTTATGCCTTGAGGGTTTGGAGACACTACCTTATTGGACATAATTTGAACTAAAAACAGACCATGTGGGCTACAAAATGTCCTTACACAAAGTGAATTGAACGCGCAACCACGACGTTGGTCGGAATTGTTTAGCGAGTATGATTTCGAGATTACTTACATAAAAGGGACAATGATCAGAGTGGCAGATGCATTGATTCGAAGACCAAACATATTTTTGGTGATGCCTCTTCAGATGAATCTACGTGAAAATATTATAACTTTACAGTGCGACGATGACTAGTACAAAGAGGTCAAGGATTTTATCAGAAAAAACAAAATAATGGTACAAAATTTGAAGGATTTACTATGGACAATGATGGATTATTGAGATTTAAAAGTTGAATTTACGTACTTCCCAATGACGAGTTTAGGATTTTGATCCTAAACAAGGCTCACAGAGCAGTTTACATAGCTCACCCCAAATGTCTAGAATATCAATAGGTGAAGGCTGAACATAGACATCCTGCAGGATTACTACAACCACACGCTATCCCGGAAACGAAATGGGAGGTCATTTCGATTAATTTCATTGTTGGATTTCCACTGACAACAAGGAAACATGACTCAATTATTGTGTTAGTCAACACTCTAATGAAGAGTGCTCATTTTATTCCTATGAGTATGACATATCAGGCACCTGACACAGCTAGAGAGTTTCATCAGTGAGATGGTGAGGCTGCATGGCATTCCTAAGAGGATTATATCCGATCGAGGATCGGTTTTTGCTAGATGATTTTGGACAAGTTTCCAAGAGGCCTTAGGAACCCAAATTAACTTTAGTACCACGTATCACCTGAAGACAGACAGACAGACTGAACGAGCAAGCCAAATCTTGGAGGACATGTTTCGCATGTATGTGATAGACCATTAGAAGTGTTGGGAGGAATTATTGCCATTGGTAGAATTTGCGTATAATGACAGTTATCAAGGCACCATTAATATGGTGCCTTTCGAGTTTCTTTATGGGAAACTATGTTGGATGCCTTGAGTTGGGATCGGCTTGAGGATAGGGTCCTAGTGGGACTGGAAGTGATCCAAGAAATGGAAGATCAAATGAAAACTATAAGAAAAAGGATCAAGGAAGTGCATGAGCGGCAGAAGTGTTATGTTGATGCACATCGTGTTCACCATAGTTACGATGTTGGCGATCGAGTATTCTTTTGGGTGAAACCACATAAGAGTTCGATCAAGTTTGGAAAGGATGCTAAACTATCTCCTAGGTTCGTGGGATCCTGCGAGATTGTGGAAAAGAGAGGGTCATGGCTTATTGACTAGCCTTACCTGATCCTTGAGGCATATGCATGATATCTTTCACATCTCTGTTTGAGACATTATTTTAGTAATGCTACACACGTTTGACTTGAGTATCGTGCAGGTATTGGATGAGGGTGTGCTCACGGCTGAGCCAATCCGCATCTTGGACCATCGCATTCGACAACTATGGCGTCGAATAGTAGACCAGTTCAAGGTCCAGTGGGACAACTATACTCCGCACTCGATGACCTAGGAGGACTCATATGATATGCACCAATAGTTTCCATTTTGTAGATATATAGACTTGTGACACTGTGAAACACTTTATTTCAACACTTATATACTGTGAAACTTTGGGACGAAGTTTAAAACAAGAGGGGGTGTATGTAACATCTCTCTCTAGCGTGCAATGAATGAACTTATTCTTTGAGGACACTTTCTTGCAAGTGATCTGAATTATTATACCATTGGTCGTTCAATTATGATTATGAGACATTATGGATTGATGATATGTTAATTTGTTGTATTCACATAGACAAGTTCTATTGATTGAGTTCTCCTGAGTGTGCAGGACTTTGGGCATTGAGGATGCAGAGGCATTGATGAAACCCCCTGGATTCTGGATTGAGTCAGGAGTGGATTGTTGGGTTTGAATGTTATTGATGTCACACATGTACATATGATTATATGTTACGATGATTGATTATTATTGTTGACATGATTCATTGATGGACGCAGGCTCATGATAGCTTGTCGACCAGAATCACATGTGGAGTAGAGGAGTCATGCATGACAACTAGAGACTTTTAGGGATAGGTGTGGAAACATCCCTGCCACAACCTACTAGCACTCCCACCGTGGCTCGAACTATAGGTTAATGATTAACTAGTTCGAGAAGACCCACGATGCCGTGAGGGAATACTGTGATAGTCACTCACGATGATTCTAAGGGGCGCGCAATAAAGCAAGGGCCTTATTCCTTAGAGGCCCTTAGTCTCCCACAATATCAGTTGGCGGAGTATTGACTCCAGGGGTTTTTGATGTCTACCAAAGTCAGTCAAGAGGCAAGTGGCACCCTTGGAGCATGTAGTGCGTCCTGAAGGGCACATCTTGATCTCAACGGGTAAGTGAATAAACCTAGTCGGCCTTAAAATGAATTATGTGATAAGTAAAATTTAAAAACAATTTTCCCTAATAAAAATTTTGCCTAGCCTAGTGAAATTAAAACCTAGGTCTAAGTAGAACATGTGGTCAAAAAAATAATAATAATAAATAAAAATGTAACAAGAAGGGGGGTAAGAAATTCAAATTAATTTATTAAAGTCAAAATTATAATGGAGGATTAAAATTTTAAAAAGGGAAATGGTTGTTTTATCTACATGTGCTAATTTAATTTTTAGTTAAAAAGAAAACAGGGCAAATGGTTGTTTTATCTACATGTGCTAATTTAATTTTTAGTTAAAAAGAACACATGGTAAATGGTTGTTTTATCTACACTTGCTAAATTAATTTTAATTAAAGAAGAAAAAGGGTAGATGGTTATTTTTTTCTACACTTGTTAATTTTTTTTTAAGTTAACAAGGAAAAAGAGGGAAACTTAAAAGAAATAGGAAACTTAAGGAAAAAGAGGAAACTTAAAGAAAAGGGGAAACGTAAAGAAAAAGTTGAATGTCTAACTTAGTAAGGAATCTTTCATTGGGAACTTGCTAATTATGAACTCGACTAGGAATTAAGTAAGGCGTAAGTCATTTAAGATTTGTAAGGGAATATTGGAACACCAAGGAGCATTTTTAGGAATGCTTTTAGGTGGGTGAGGGAAATAAGAATATTTAATTAATTAATAAAATTGATTTTTTGGTGCAACTAGGGGATGGGTGACATGTGTACGGGGGAGGTTTTTCGAAATTAATTAACTAAAAAAAGAATTCAATGAGAATTTGGGAAACTAATTACTTTAAAAACTCTATAAAAAGGATGGAGGAGGAGGAGTATGGATCTCATCTTTTGCGTAACGTTATGCTGTTGAATTTTTACCTTGACTGAACTTTCTCTTATGGGAGTTGGGATACCCAGCTGGGCTAACGAGTGGTATCTCGAACTTGCGAGGTGAGCTTGGTGCTAGCAGTTCTCTAGTATTGTGTGTGTGGCCCCTTTGTAGCTCGGGGGGCTCAAGGGGGAGAAGAGTACCCATAGCGTTGGATGGGAGGTACCGGTGAGGTCACATCAGTTGGAAAGAGGGAGCTGGGCAGAGCGCGCACGGGACAATGACTCAGAGATTTCTCATTTGGCTAAGGTTTGCTTGTGTATATTTTTGAATGGTAGTTTAATATTGTTCCTATGCCTTCAGTACTGTACTTCGTCTGTGTTAAAGATTATGTTTATTCAACATTTTAAAATCACATAACTTAAATTCATCCCAGCCTTATGCTCATTGTATTTGAATTGATTTCCCATGGCGAACCCAAACTCCGATTGCAATGACTTCTCTATGTTTGTTTTATTGTTTATTATGAAGAAATTTGTGTCTTTCCCTTATCCCTTTAGTTATTAGTCTGTGCCTGAGAAGTTGGCCAGGAGTTGAATCGATGGTCATCACTCCGGTGTTTAAATATCTATAGATTCAAATGCCCTGTTTTCTTGTGCATGGATAATAAGTGAAGGATAAATTCACCCAACCATCTATCCCTTACTTATCTCTGTGTTTTTCTCTTTTGATTAATCTCTAATCCTCGTGCCTTCTTGTGAATGAGTATCCTTGCCTTTGATTGATTCATTTTTGAATGATTGGTCCCTGCATCTTGTTGTGTTGAGAATCTCTACATTTTTGTTTGATTATCTCTGCGCTTTAGCTCTGCAATTTCTTTGCATATTACCCAGCGCTTGTTTGGTATAACCTCTGCAATTTTATTGATAAATCCCAACACTTTGTTGGGTATCATCTATGTGATTTTAATGATTAATCCCAGTGCTTGGTTTGGTATTTGACTTCGAATTACATGTGTTGACTGCGGTGTAACTTATTGATTGCATTTTTTTTAAGATGTAGTGACTGCTATTGTAATTTATAAGGACTGGGATTTTATATATATATGGAGGTGTTTTTATTTTATATGTATAAATAGGTGTCTATGATTTAATATTAAGTATGCGATTATATATATATGTATGCGATCTTGTTATGGATGTGAATATAGCTAGCAAATTCCCAGCCAAGGTAGAGCCCTGGGCATTTTTCTTGGTGTTATACATAGCCATTATCAGTTTTTAACTCAGCGAATATAATGTTTTAACTCAGCGCTTTCCATTATTTAACTCAACAATTATGATATTTTTAACTTTGCGAAATTATTTTAATGGGACTACAATGATATTTTAACTTGTGAAATTTTTTTAATTAGATAACATTGGTACTTTTAACTCTACGATTCCTTTTACATAGACATAAATGACATGTTTGATTCTACGATTATTTAATGGATAATGATACATTGTTAGACATCATATCTTCACTAGACAACCTTCACCGTTGACAACGACTTACCCTTGATGCGATTTCACTTTATATATTTTCATTGTTGCCTTACCTACGTTTTTAATGAACCATAACTTACCATTGATCTTCATTATGGACATACATGTGTTTTCAATCCATTGAATGACAACGAGTGTATGTCTGTGTTTTTTTAAATGATATGGCTGCATTTCCTTTTTTTAAATGATATGTCTGCGAATTGTATAGGTTTGCGAAATTATACCTACGTTTGATTTTTTGTTATGATTAAACATAGCTAATCCATGTTGTGATTTTAATGGGAAGAGATCCGATTTGGTAGAGTTCAATTTCTCTTTTAAATATGTTCACACAACGATTTGTTGGGAAGAGACCCAATTTTGGGTAGAGTTTTATATTCTCCCTTAAATGTATTCACTCCACGATTTGCTAGGCTGTGATTTTATGGTTATATTGATATTGATATGTTGGATAGTGATTTAATTGCATTGTTGCTATGCATGACAATGAATTCATACAACTATTTTATGATAGCGGTTTTCATTTTATGATATCAACTATATAGCGATTTCATTATAGCATATTTCATTTATGATAGTGAACTTTTATAGCGATTTTATGATAGTGATCACCATAATGTTATAAGGTTTAATTTCTCCCTTGAAATGTGATTCAACAACTATATATTAATCAACAATTTTAGTAACATTTACCCAACGATTTTAGTAATGTTTACGCAGTGATACATATTACATTGTGTCGACAACGATAACGTAGACAAAACCTCAGTTTTGTTGATAGCATTGTGGTTGATTGAACGCGATCCTTCCATAGTTATAGTAACTTACTTAGTGGACATCAATACTAAATAGACAATGATGTATCTAAATTACAGTAACCCTTTTTGGCAGCGATATGTATTGTTGTTGTTAGTGATTATCTTTAACTACAGTAATAATTATCAATAAATACAACAATTACAGTAATATCAACATATAGATTATATAGATAGTGATTTTAAATGTGTTCCTTAGATAGCAATTTATTATATGGTTTCAGTTTAATGATAGCATATTCAGTTTTAAAAGACATTGTTTTATTGTTTTAAAAGACATGTTTCTTGTTTGTTTCATTTTAAAAGAGAGTGAATTCCTCCTTAGGAAAATACTTATCTAATATTGGAATTGGAAATTAGCTACAATGAACTAATTATTTTGATAATAATTATTTTAATGTGTACAGATTGATGTATGTGTGAAATAGAATTGTTGCACAAGGAATTTAATGTGTTGTATGAATGTTATAGTCGTCAGTTTCTCTTCCGTGTTGTTGACTTGTCGATTGGGTGCTTGGATTAGTCATCATGTGGTTGACAGTTAATTCGGTCTCCTACCGCATTAAATATTTCTTAGGTTATTGGTCTAGATGTGTCATGTTGCACCTTGGTTACTGTCATGCCTATCACCTTGTGATGACATGATTCCTGATGAGGGGATCATTGCGTGCCCTGATGCATAGAGGAAAATGATAACCTGGTTGGAGTCCGTGCCTCCCGATGTGGATGTTTGTTTGTTGTAATTGTTGTTGGTACTTGGATTTGTAATGCCTTAAGGCGTTGGGTGTTTTCACGACATAGAGGTTTTGAGTTCCTAGTCGTCGAAGCCACTATGTCGGGTTTTTGAGATTGTCCTTTAGCTTGTAGGCGTTGTCTTTCTTGTGTCAGGCAGGTAGTCATTTTTATCTATCTATTGATTATCACATGTTTTGTCTAGTTGCATGATGTGCTAGTGTGTTGAATCATTGTTGTTTGTTGCTTGATCTACGTGCATTGTGTTCATCATCACGTTGTGTTGTTTAATGATTGTCATTGTTTCCTTCCTACTCCAAAAAAGAAAATTGTGCTTGCTTGCATCACTTGTATTTGTAACGATGGGATCATTACATATGGTATGAGAGCAGGTTCAACCCTGTGAATGTGGATCACCATGCTTTCCACTACAGTAAACCCTTGAGTATTAACCTATCCCTAACTAAGAACTTTAACGTGTCCATGTGGTGATCTCGATTAGAGGACGCCATAGAGTTTTGAAGCATGGTGTCATGGAAGGAGGTGTGACGCCTCCAGAAGTGCCCGTTCCATCGAAGTCTAACCCTTAAGGGGAGGAACAAGTCCTTGGGTTGGATCCAATTGTTGTAATGGATGATGATTTTATGACAAGGTCTTTTTAGGGAATGTCACAGGCCTTGATCCACTATATGTACTGAGATTAGGCCAGGGTGTCTGTACCCCTGAGGGTCCATAGCGCGCCATAGCTAGTACCGTTATATTTCACCGAGAAATCGAGAGGTATAATTTGTCAAGTCCACGAGTGTCACGGACACCTCAGTCGTCAAGGCATGGTTGGATAATATGGAAACGTGATTTGCACTTCATGACTACCTCCAACATGAAGGTCCTCTTGGCGGTCTTTCAACTAAAGGCGGGCACTCTTCTATGGTGGAAGATGCTCCTGCTGCATTTGAACATGCAGTCGAAGATGTGTCATGGGAACTATTTGAGGAATGGTTCTAGGAGAGGACTAGAGCATCTGGACCAATCGGACCCACTACAGTCGAAGAATCAGGAAAGGCCCATTGGATTCATGCAGCGGTGAATAACCACCAGACAGAGAACCAGTTGACTGTGCTCAAGAGGTTAGGTACCGTCTCTGACCAAACCCTTGGTATTTTGATAGATCCTGTGGCTACCGAGAGTTTCATTTTTGGTGTAGCGCAAAAAATAATTAAGGTAAGGGAAGTTGAACAGGATGAGTTTATCTTTGTAGAAATGGCTTCGGGATCCAAAAAGAAGGTTGGTGGGAAGGTGACGGGTTGTATCCTTTACCTGGGAGAGTTTGTCACTAGCACCAATCTGTACGTCACAATATTAGGATCTTCTGATGTCATGAACGATATCGACTGGTTGGAATCACATGAGGCGATACTCAACAGTAAGAAGAAATAGTTGATCTTGGTCGATGATGAGGGAAAAATATGCGTGATTATAGGTCGGAACTAGGGAGTTTCCTTGAGGTTCATATCTTCCTTATAGCTATGGAAGAGATTGCGCCAGGAATGTAATCTTTATGTGATCCTTGCGTTAAATGACAAGAGAGTAGCAGAAGGTATATAACACATTCCAATCATAAGAGAGTTTGCAGACGTCTTCCCTGAGGAGTTTCCTAGGATGTCGCCAGAGAGGGAATTGGAATTTACCATAGACCTAAAACTGGGGACTGAACTGATAGAAAGAATGCCTTATCGGATGTCGACCCCAAAGTTACAAGAGTTGAGAATGCAATTGAAGGAGTTGTTGGACCTAGGAATTACACATCCAAGTGTGTCACCATGGGGTGCGCCTATTATTTTCATATGAAAGAAGGATGGGTTGTGGAGATTCTGCATTGACTACTGTAAATTGAAAAGGGAAATGATCAAGAATCAATATCCGTTGTCAAGGATTGATGATCTGTTTGATTATATGAAAGGTGTGATGGTGTTTTCAAGGATCAACTTGAGATCAAGGTATCACCAGTTATAGATCGAGGAGGACGACATCCCTAAGACCACCTTTAAGATGAGTTTTGGACATTACGAGTTTACTATTTTACCTTTTGGATTGACAAACGCCTCTGGGGTATTTATGATTTTGATGAGCGGGGTGTTTCGTGAATACTTGGATAAGTTCATCCAAGTATTCATTGACGATATTTTGATTTACTCTCGAATGTTGGAAGAGCATGATGAGCACTTCATCTTGGTACTACAATGTCTATGAGTGAACAAATTGTATGGGAAATTGTCTAAATGCTCATTTTATCAATCGAAGATTCACTACTTAGGGCTTGTCATCTTCGGCGAAGGTATCTCCATGGATCCAACAAAGGTCGAGGCTTTTATGGAATGGCCTGCGCTGATGAATTTCCCATAAGTACGCAACTTCATGGATTTAGCGGGATACTATCGATGGTTCGTTGAGGGTTTTTCAAAGATAGAAAATCCAATTTTGGAATTACAGAAGAAGAACAAGAAGTTTTTTTGGACTGAGAAATGCATGGAGGAATTTCTAAGGCTCAAGGAGATTTTCACGATAGCACCGATACTAAAGGTCCCTGACATGGACGCATAATTCTTGGTATGAACCAACGCATCCAAGGAAGGCTTAGGCATATTCTTGATGCAAGATGATCGAGTGATCACTTACATATCGAGAAAGTCAAGAAGGCATGAGGAGAACTATGCGACACATTATTTGGAGTTGTTATCCATTGTTTATGCCTTGAGATTTTGGAGACACTACCTTATTGGATGCAATTTGAACAAAAAATGAACCATGTGGACTACAACACGTCCTTATGCAAGGCAACTTGAACGTGTGACCACGACGTTGCTCGTAATTGCTTAGCAAGTACAATTTCAAGATTACTTACATAAAAGGGACAATGATCAAAGTGGCGGATGAGTTGAGTCGAAGACCTAACATATTTTCGATGATGCCTCTTCAGATGAATCTACGTGAAACGATTCTAACTTTACAACACAACGATGATTGGTACAAAGAGGTCAAGGATTTTATTGGGCAAAACACAATAATGATACAAAATTTGAAGGATTTACTATGGACAACAACGGATTATTGAGATTTAAAAGTCAATTTTACGTACTTCCCAACAACGAGTTGATGAATTTGATTCTAAATGAGGCTCACAGAGCAATGTACATGGATCACCTGAGAGTCACGAAGATGAGGGAAGACCTTAAACCCTTATTCTTCTGGAAAGGAATGAAGGCAGACATAGTCAACTACGTGGCAAGATGTCTAGAGTGTCAGTAGGTGAAGGCTGAAGATAGACATCCAACAGGATTACTACAACCACACGCTATCCCGGAATCAAAATGGGAGGTCATTTCAATGGATTTTATTGTTGGATTGTCATTGATGGCACGGAAACATGACTTGATTATTGTGGTAGTCGACACTGTTACGAAGAGTGATCATTTTATTCCTATGAGTACAATGTATCCGACACCTGACATAGATAGAGGTTTTCATCAATGAGATTGTGAGGCTGCATGGTGTGCCTAAGAGGATTATATCCAATCGAGGATCGGTGTTTGCTGGACAATTTTGGACTAGTTTCCAAGAGGCCTTGGGAACCCAACTTAACTTTAGTACCACGTATCACCCAGAGACAAACCGACAAATTGAAAAAACAAAACAAATCTTGGAGGACATGTTGCGCATTTACGCGATGGACCAATAGAATCATTGAGAGGAATTCTTGCTACTGGTAGAATTTTCATATATGGATAGTTATCAAAGCACCATTAAGATGGTGCCTTTCGAGTTTCTTTATGGGAAACCATGTCGGACACCTTGAGTTGGGATCGACTTGAGGATAGGGTACTAGTGGGGCTGGAAGTGATCCAAGAAATGGAAGATCAAATGAAAACTATAAGACAAAGGATCAAGGAAGTGTAGGATCAGCAGAAGAGCTATGTTGATGCTCATCGTGTTGACCGTAGTTACGATGTTGGTGATCAAGTATTCTTGCGGGTGAAACCACATAAGAGTTCAATCAAGTTTGGAAAGGGTGCTAAATTGTCTCCTAGGTTCGTCGGATCCTGCAAGATAATGGAAAAGAGAGGGTCGTGGCCTATTGACTATCCTTTTCTGATCCTTGAGGCATATGCATGATGTCTTTCACGTCTTTGTTTGAGACATTATTTTAGTAATCCTACACACGTTTGACTTGAGTACCGTGTAGGTATCGGATGAGGATGGGTTCACGGCAGAGCCAATACACATCCAAGACCATCGCATTCGACAACTATGGCGTCAAATAGTAGATCAGGTCAAGTTCTAGTGGGACAACTATAGTCCTCACTCAGCGACCTGGGACGATGCATATGATATACGCCAATAGTTTCCATTTTTGTTGACAAATAGACTTATGACATTGTGATACACTTTATTTTGGCACTTATATACTGTGAAACTTAGAGAAAAAGTTTAAAACAAGAGGGGGTGTATGTAACATCCCTCTCTAGAATGCACTGAGTGAACTTATTCTTTGATGACACTTGCTTGCAAGTGATGCAGATTATTATACTATTGGTCATTTGATTATTATTATGAGACATTGTGGATTAATGATATGTTATTTTTTTGTATTCACATAGATAGGTGCTATTGTCTGGGTTCTCCTAGGTGTGTAGGACTTTGGACATTGAGGATGCAGAGGCGTCGATGAAACCCCTTGGACCCTAGATCGAGTCAGGGAGTGGACTGTTGGGTTTGAATGTTATTGATGTGACACATGTACATATCATTAGATGTTATGATGATTGATTATTATTGTTGACATGATTCGTTGATGGATGAAGGATGACGATAGATTGTCGACCAGACTCACATGTGGAGTAGAGGGGTCACACACAACAACCAGAGACTTTGAGGGACATGTGTAGAAGAAACTCTACCATAACCCACTAGCACTCTCACCATGGCTCAAAATGTAGGTTAACGATTACCTAGTTTGAGAAGACCCACGATGCCATGAGGGCAGACTGTGACAGTCGCTCACGATGATTATAAGGGGCACACAATAAGTTAGGGGCCTTATTCCTTAGAGGCCCTTAGTGTCCCACAAGATCACATGGCAAAGTATTGACTCCAGGGTTTTTTTACATATACCAAAGTTAGTCAAGAGGTGAGTGGCACCCTTGGAGTATATAGTTCATCCTAAAGGGCAAGTCACACAAGGAAAATGGAAAGAGGTGATTGGCACCCTTGGAGCACGTAGTGCATCCTGAAGGACACATCACGATCTCAACGTGTAAGTGAATAAACCTGGTTGACCTTAAAATCAATGATGTGATAAGAAATATTTAAAAACAATTTTCCATAATAAAAATGTCGCCCAACCTAGTGAAATTAAAACCTAGGTCTAAGTAGAACATGTGGTCAAAAAACAAAAATAATAATAAATAAACATGTAACAAGAAGGGGGTAAGAAATTCAAATTAATTTATTAAAGTCAAAATTATAACGAAGGATTAAAATTTTAAAAAGGGAAATGGTTTTTTTATCTACATGTGCTAATTTAATTTTTAGTTAAAAAGAAAAGAGGGTAAATGGTTATTTTATCTACATGTTCTAATTTAATTTTTAGTTAAAAAGAAGAGGGTAAATGGTTGTTTTATCTACACTTGCTAAATTAATTTTAATTAAAGAAGAAAAAGGGTAAATGGTTGTGTTTTTCTACACTTGCTAAATTGATTTTTTAACTAGGAAAAAGAGGGAAACTTAAAAGAAATAGGAAACTTAAGGAAAATGGGGAAACTTAAAGAAAAGGGGAAACATAAAGAAAAAGTTGAATGTCTAACTTAGTAAGGAATCTTGCCTTGGGAACTTGTTAATTATGAACTCAACCAGGAATTAAGTAAGGTGTAAGTCAATTAAGATTTGTAAGGGAATATTGGGACACCAAGGAGCGTTTTTAGGAATTCTTTTAGGTGGGTGAGGGAAATAGGAATATTTAATTAATTAATAAAATTGATTTTCTAGTGCAACTAGTGGATGGGTGACATGTGTACGAGGGAGGTTTTTTGAAATTAATTAACTGAAAAAGGAATTTAATGAGAATTTGGGAAACTAATTACTTAAAAAACTCTATAAAAAGGATAGAGGAGGAGTATGGATCTCATCTTTTACGTAACATTACACTGCTGAACTTTTACCTTGATTGAACTTTCTCTTGTGGGAGTTGGGATACCCATCTCGGGTAATGAGTGGTATCTCGACCTTGCGAGGCGAGTTGGGTGCTAGCAGTTCTCTAGTATTGTGTGTGTGACCCATTTGCAGCTCAAGGGGCTTAGGGAGAAGAATATTACCCATAGCATTAGCTGGGAGGTACTGGTCAGGTCACATTGGTTGGAAAGCGGAAGTTGGGCAGAGCGCGCGCATGAAAACGACTCAGAGCTTTTGCATTTGGCTAAGGTAAGCTTGTGTATATTTTTGAATGGTAGTTTAATGTTGTTCCTATGCCTTCAGTACTATACACCGTCTGTTTAATATTGTTCCTGTGCCTTCAATATTGTACATCGTCTGTGTTAAATATTATGTTTATTCATTGTTTTATAATCAAAGAACTTAAATTCATCCAAGCCTTATGCTCATTGTATTTGAATTGATTTCCCATGGAGAACCCAAACTATGATTACATTGACTTCTTTGTGTTTTTTTTATTGTTTATTACGAAGAAATTTGTGTTTTTCCATTATCCCTTTAGTTATTAGTCTGTTCCTGATCAGTCGGCAGGAGCCAAATTGATGGTCATCACTCTGGTATTTAAAGACCTATAGATTCAAATGCCCTGATTTCTTATGCATGGATAATAAGTGAAGGATAAATTCGCCCAGTCATCTATCCCTTACTTATCTCTGTGCTTTTTTCTTTTGATTAATCTCTAATCCTCATGCCTTCTCGTGAATGAGTATCCTTCCCTTTGATTGATTCATTGTCAAACGATTCTTCCTTGTGCCTTATTGTTCTAAGTATCTCTGTGTTTTTGTTTGATTATCTATGCGCTTTATCTCTGCGATTTCTTGGCATACTACCCAACTCTTGATTGGTATAACCTCTGTAATTTTATTGATAAATCCTAGCACTTTATTGGGTATCATCTCTGCCATTCTAATGATGAATCCCGATGCTTGGTTTGGTATTTGACTATGAATTACATGCGTTGACTTCATTTTATTTTAAGATGTAGTGACTACTATTGTAATTTATAGGGACTATGATTTTATATATATGTATGTGATTTTGTTATGGATGTAAATCTAGCTAGCGAATGCTTAGCCAAGGTAGTGCCCTAGGCATTTGTCTTGGTGTTAAACACAACAATTATCAATTTTTAACTAAGTGGATATCATCTTTTAACTCAGCGCTTTCCATTATTTAACTCAACAATTATGATATTTTTAACTTTGCGAAATTCTTTTAAAGAGACTGCAATGATATTTTAACTTGCAAAATTATTTTAATTAAACAACATTGGTTCTTTTAACTCCATGATTCCTTTTACATGGACAACAATGACATATTGGACTCTGTGATTATTTAATGGATAACGATACATTGTTAGACAACATATCTTCACTAGACAACCTTCACTATTGGAAATGACTTACCCTTGATGCAATTTCACTTTATAGATTTTAATTGTTGCCTTACCTGTGTTTTTAATGAACCACGACTTACCAACGATCTTCATTGTGGACATACCTGCATTTGCAATGCATTGAATGGAAACAAGTGTATGTATGCATTTTTTGTAAATGATATGTCTGCGAATTGTATAGGTCTCTGAAATTATACATATGTCTGATTTTTTGTTATGATTAAACACAACTAATCCATGTTGCGATTTTTTTGGGCAGAGATCCGATTTGGTAGAGCTCAATTTCTCTTTTAAATATGTTCACACAATGATTTGTTGGGCAGAGACCTGATTTTGGGTAGAGCTTTAAATTCGCCCTTAAATGTATTCTCTCCATGATTTTCTAGGCTACGATTTTATGGTTATATTGATATTGATATGTTGGACAACGATTTAATTGCATTTTTGTTGTGCATGACAACGAATTCATACAACTATTTTATGATAGTGGTTTTCATTTTATGATAGAAACTATATTGCAATTTCATGATAGAAAATTTTGTTTATGATAGCAATCACTGTAATTTTATAGAGTTTAATTTCTCCCTTGAAATGTAATTCAACAACTATATATTACTCAGGGATTTTAGTAACATTTACCCAACGATTTTAGTAATGTTTACGCAGCGATACATATTAGATTGTGTCAACAGTGATAACGTAGACAAAACCTCAACTTTGTTGACAACATTGTGGTTGTTTGACCGCGATCCTTCCATAATTATAGTAACTTACTTAGTGGACAACAATACGGAATAGGCAACGACATATCCAAATTACAGTAACCCTTTTTGGCAGCGATATGTATTGTTGTTGTCAGTGATTATCTCTAACTATAGTAATAATTATCAATAAATACAATAATAAATACAACAATTACAGTAATATCAACATTTAGATTATATAGATAGTGATTTTAAATGTGTTCCTTAGATAGCAATTTATTATATGGTTTCAATTTAACAATAACATATTCAGTTTTAAAAGACATTGTTTTATTATTTTAAAAGATATGTTTCATATTTGTTTCAGTTTAAAAGAGAGCGAATTCCTCCTTAGGAAAATACTTATCTGATATTGGAATTGGAAAATAGCTACAATGAACTAATTGTTTTTATGATAATTATTTTAATGTGTACAAATTGGTGTATGTTTGCAATAGAATTGTTGTGCAAGGAATTTAATGTGTTTTATGAATTTTATAGTCATCAGTTTCCCTTGCGTCTTGTTGACTTGTTGATTGGGTGCTTGGGTTAGTTGTCATGTGGTTGATAGTTAATTCGGTCTCCTCACGCATTAATTTTTTCTTGGGTTATTGGTCTAGATGTGTCATGTTGCACCTCGGTTACTGTCACGCCTATCACCTTGTGACGACATGATTCCTGATGAGGGGATCATTGCTCGCCCTGATGGATAGAGGCGAATGATAACCTGGTCAGAGATTGTGCCTCCCGATGTGGGCGTTTGTTCGTTATAATTGTTTTTGGTACTTATTTTTGTAACACCTTAAGGCATTGGGTTTTGCACGACGTAGAGGTTTCGAGTTCCTGGTCATTGAAGCCACTGTGTCGGGTTGTTGAGATTGTCCTTTAGCTTGTAGGTGTTGTCTTGCTTGTGTCGAGAGGGTAGTCATTTTTATATGTTTATTGATTATCGCATGTTTCGTCCAGTTGCATGATGTGCTAGTGTGTTGATTTTTTGTTATCTGTTGCCTGATCTGCATGCGTTGTGTTCATTGTCAAGTTGTGTTGTTTAACGATTGTCGTTGTTTCCTTCCTGCTTCAGAATTTTTTTTCACTTTCTTGCGTCACTTGTAGTCGTAACGATGGGATTGTTACAATCTATCTTTTCATATGAGGATATGGTGCTAAAAGTTATTAATCATAGGGATTTCAACGTAGCCTAGACATCATCCCAATCCATAGAATTTTCATAAGGGAGTTCATCCTACCATTTCTATTGTGTATATGGCCAAGATAGAGATATCCAGTCAAAATTTTTGGCCACTAGACCTCATAGGTCATGACTTTTGAATCGGCCTTGACGTAATATATACTCGAGGATGTTGTTGGTTTCTTTCCTACCCTATTTCAAATATTTCAGATGGCAATGGTCAAAGCTAAAATTTTATGGAATAAAAGTCTTTTTCTTGGCCTCTTTAATAAAATAAGCATTGAATCCTTACAATATAGTATAAGAAGAAATTTCTCCTAAAACTAACATGTTTGGCACAAATCTGGGTAACAAATGTGGTGATGCAATTGCACCAAAAATGATCAAATAGGTAAAATTATCTTATTGATACTAGCTTCCAATATAACCTATTAGCCTCATGGCTTCCTTCGTTAACCTCAGGCACTCCTTGCAAAAGAGGATCCTATGTAGTCGTGCTAAACAATGGTCACAAATCATAGAATAATGATTCTTGTATTTGTTCTCAAAGAGAAATTTATAGTACACATGAAAATTAAGTTATGAAATGTGCCAACTCAAGTTCACACCTATGAAGACATTCATTTCACAAATCAAATATAGTAGATAATATGCCATGTAGAATGTTGGTACTACTCATGGGTTGGCCCGAGCCTTTTGATCTCTTTCAATCATCCTACCGAGTGAATGAGAAGGAATGACATCCTAACTAAACATGCTACTAGTAGTCATCACAGTGTATGCCAATGACACCCATGCATATTTGAAGTATAGGAAATATATTTATCCATACAATATCATTATCAACACCATTATATACACGTAGGTTTCTCGTATATTTGTGATGGAGTAGATTCCATCAAAATTGAAGAAAAAACTTTTGTCCTCTACCCACCAATTGGATAGAATCTTCTTGATATCATGTTGTTCATGAAACTCTTCCACAAATGTATTTGACATATAAGCCTCATGTTTTGGTATCCTATAATATTTATCTAGTTCATATGTGAGATACGAAACTACATAACTTCCTTTCTCATTATAATAGTACTATGGTTTGTGTCGGTGTGAGAGATGATATAGTCAATAGACTAAACACAAGGCATTATGGGTGTCCTTGTTGTGAAAAAATTTTAAAAATATTTCCTTATATTTATGAACACCATGTCATATTCTTCCCTTATCTTAGGGTCATTGTGAGGGATTACATATATATACTCTTCAATATGCAATTTTATATAAATTCCCCCCCATCCTAGAAAGGGGATCTCTACATGTGTGATGGCCTCAATGTATTTGAATGCAAGCCTTCGTTTTTCTTCCTCTAGTATGGATATATGAATGAAAAGAACACATTCTTCGAATGAACTATCAATTTTGGAATATGTTTGTTGGGAAGTTTCTACTAGCTCCTTGGGTTTCATTCCCTCAAGGTATTTTCCAAGTGTTCTAGCAAGAATCATCCTTGGACTCATTTTACCTAAAAGAAATAGAAAATAGGAATAGAGTAAAAGGAAAAATCTTGTTTGTTCATAACAACATTCCTTATTATATGAAATTATACATTGCATTATCAATCTAAGATGAATTTGGCATACAAAATAGAGAAACGGGAATCATACATTTATTTTCATGCCATATTAATTTGGCATGGCAGAGGAACATTCAATCTAACTAAAAAATTCAAGGTTTAGGAGCATACCTGGAATGTTGAACCAAAAATTTTGGGACAAGAAAAACAATGTGTATTTAAACTCGTTCAGAGAGATCAATCTACCATGTGCAAGGCATGGAGAAAGAGTGATACCAACAAAATTTCTCAAGGAGATACTGCACCAAATTGTCCACTTATCCCACCTTAAAATTACCAACTCACACTTAGAATATAATCTCATGGTGTTGTAATCCTAACTCACAGATATCAATACTCACTAACAACGTTCAAATCCTAACTAAAGCTAGTAAAACATTGGTGATGTATGAATATTTAAAATAAATTTGAGTCAATCTAGCATCATGATTGCCAAATCTAGATCAAACATGATTAGATTCTACAAATATTTGAATTTGAATGGTGATTGGATAGTCCAACTACCAAATCAGAAAATTAATGGCTAATGGCATCTAGATGGAAGCATTATCAGTGATTGATCTTCACTTTTGAATTTGGGTGAGGTTTTAGAAATGCAATGATACAAATTTCATTAGGGAAATCAATTGTATAGATTCTCAAGGTTCATGCAAAAAGGATAATTGGTTGGGTTTTAAAAAATGGATTATAAAAGTGAAAACTCATAGTGATGGGAATTATCGGTGTCATTTTTCACCTTGTCATTGTTTCCTTTTTTCAATTTACATTTCTATGAAATTTGAAAGTAACCATCGATGAAAACTTGTCAGTGTAATTTTTGAATTCAATCATTGTTTACTCTTTTAACTTACATTAGTGAAGAAACTATGTTTTGCATATCGATATTTCTTGGCACCCCTTTTTCACTTTGGTATTGGTGTGAAATTTTACTTTCACATCGATGCTGAAAAGGTCCTTTGGTGTAGCGATAAAAGCATTTAAAATTTGTCAATAAAAAGACATACTTAGTTCAAAACAAGGACAAAGGACTTGGAAAACAAATTGTTTTTCTTGAGAAAAAAGGTATGAGTTAACAAACTTACTAATACACAAAAAATCTATCAAAACTAAGATTCACAATCTATATTTAGGATAAACAAAAACTTAAAGAAAAGTGTTACCCAAAAATTGTAAATATTTAAACGGTGTTGTGGAATCAATGGGTCATGTCATTAATCCATTAATTCCTACTTTTCTTCCCAAAATATGAGTGGTAGGATCAGGGATAATTTTAAGGATGGAAAAAATCTAGAAACATGTGTTAATCTACTAGTCCTTAATATGCAAAATGTATAATGTTTTGCGATAGTTTTGTTAAAATATTCAAATTTCTAAGCATTTATATATTTTCTATAAAAGTTTGGCGATTATAACGTAAAATAATTTTATTCTATGGAATTTGGGAGAATAGTTTTTAGAAAAAATGGAAATTGACGAATCATTTTTTGGGGAAAACCATGGAAAATTAACCCATTGGCGAAATTTAGCCCCTAAAATCATCTATGGATAGGATTACAATGGGCCACACATAAAACCTAGTACCACCATAGTAGGTGGACCTACCCCATTTTCATCGACCAAGAAGAAATGGTTCTATACTATCTATCTTTGTTGACAATCGAATCACCCAGAAACAATTATCGAGTTAGTGAAGGAGGGAAGAAAGCATCGCTATGGTGGACCACAATTCCATTGAAGTAGTTGGAGGGGTGGATAGGGATACACAACCCATAGATCCATTAACCAAGCATGAGAGAGGTGCGCTAAAATGTGTATGTTATCATAGATAATATAATTGGAGTTAGGTATAATTGGCCTTATAACTAAGCCTAAATCGCATAGCATAGATAGTATAGTTGATCCTAAATCTCCACATATCCTTGCTACCAAGAATGGTATTCAAATTCAATTCCTAATTGATGAGGTAAATTTTCTAAATTGATTCAATCAAATCCAATTTATACCCAATTATTTAAAATAATGATTATAGTATGTATTTATTAATTGGAGTGTTTACATGTAATATTTTCACACTAAGGTCCAAGTACAATGGGTTGTCAATGTCACGGTGATGTAGGCACATGATTTGGATGCAACTCATATTCATCACCCTGATGAGGGACCATCAATGATCCCAGGATATGTCATGAAGACTTAGATGCCATCTATGTAGACTCATATCCCATATACATAGTTTACCATCGACTCAATATAGGTGACTTGATCCATCTCGTTAAATTTTGAAAATATTAGTAGCTCGTAAATTTTGTGCTTATAAAAGTTATCTCACTATATTTTAAATTTAATTGTAGTTCAATGCATTGGACATTGTATTTATGTGTTATGTTTTATTTTGATGTCGATGCTCCTATGGGTGATGATGGACATGTTGTGGATGACATTGTTGATGCCAATGGTCATCAGGGTGATGGGGTTCCTGCTATAGGGGATGGTGGTAGTAGAAATGATCACATGGTTAGCGATTCTAGATGATTTATATTTCCAATGTTCTCTTGTATCCCAATGCTAATTTCATTTTATTGTTTCTAGCCCAGTGCTATATATATATATATATATATATATATATATATACTATCCATTGGATGTGTTGGCATGATTACAGGAAGAGTGTTCTTGTCATCGATGGAAAGAACATAAGGCAGAGAAAAAGGTGAGAAATATCAGGAGGAAGAGCTATAGTGGTCGTTGGATCACCGATCCAAAGGACCTTCAACCGAATACCCAACAATCGTTGGATCATTCTAAGTGGAAGGACAAGATAAGCTAGAAGAGTAGCACCGAATATAGATCAAGCCATCGATTTAAGAACATTATCAATGAACAACATTTGGTTCATGTCAAAATTTGTGAGGACGTTACTATTAAGGGAATCTCACTTCAGGAGAATTGACAACTTGAAAGTCGAACTACACAAAGCCGAAATCCGAAAGAGATAAGGACCATCGGATCTGGAGAAAATGCGATGACCGTTAGATTAGGAAGAACCACGTCAGCAGACCACGTCTATAAGGACATGTGGAAGACCAAGTTGGCAGACCACATCATCAAGGACACATGGTGAAATCAGACAACCAAAAGTGTCAAGTTGAATCAACATTTTAGGTACGTGCAAATCATGAATCTGGGTGACACGTGGCAGCTACTCAATTCGTGACACGTCATCAAGTGACGTAAGTAAGTTACGTCACTCCGGTAGTTTTACTTTGGGATTTTATCACCAGAACTTGCCCAAAGTCCCAAATACCAAATACCAAAGTCCCAAAGTGGACACGAAACGTTCGATCTGAAGATCACTTTGAGAGCATTCTCGACCGTCGATCTACTACAATGGAAGGATAGTGTAAGTGGAAGTATTAACCGACAGCAAGCGATCTCCGCCACTTATGACTTACTCAATAGGTGATCACTCTGGAGGAAATGGAGCAGCGATTAGCCTAAAGTACCAAACGCCGAAGACTCGAGAGTCAAAGGAGCTGAAGACCGTCGATCTGAAGGAGGAAACACGTCAACAGATCATGAACTCTGGGTACGAAATACTCCAGAGGAAAGTAGAGAGTGAAAACATCGAAGCCCCAAAGTGAATATTGACCTTTGATCAAGAAGGGTGCCAAGGGTCATCGATCTGGTCTTGGTAGAAAGTGTCAAAGTCCCGAAGCAAACTAGAGCCATTTATCTGAGGAGGACACGTGGCAAGAATCTGTGGAATCCATCTAAAATCATTATGGGAGAGCGTGAAGGTTGAGAATTGAAATCGTCGAAGCCTGAAGTAGAGAAGAGGATCTCGACCATTGATCGAGAAAAGGGACACGCGTTAGTGGATTGTCAACTCCGGAAGATTGACGTATGGAGGAAAGAAGGGTTTGAGAGTTGAAACTCCTGAATCTCAGATCACGAAATAAGTCGTAGCCATTGATTTGAAAGGGATATACATGTCAACAGATCATGGAGATCTAGGATTGCACGCGGAAGGAGGAAAGGAGGAAGATAAAAAATGTCGATTGAGAGGCATCACCAAGGGATTGGAGATCAATGGTCATGCTCAACTGCGCGGTCAAAACATGCTTGGGTATTAATTTTTCTTGAGCGGGCTGCAATCAAAACCACGGTATCTCCAAGGCATACATGGAGCTCTATAGTGAATTGTGGGGTGAAAAGAGGGTTTCCCTCAAACCTCCTTAGGTCAAGCCCAAAATCACGTGTTCATGTGATAACATTGCCCAAGCTCACATCAGTGGAAGATAGGGGAAGGAGCTAGCACCTCTAGGCTCCACATCGGAGGTTACGCAGTGAAAATTCAAAAAGGCCTATATGTGTATAATCCAACGAAGCTGATCAAACTGAATTTGATCGAAGGGTTGTTGTTTCATATTGTGATTTCTTGATCAATTACAATTTAGTTACACTAACTGAATCATTGTTCCTGATAGGTTGAATCATTGTTCTTGATCATTGTAATCATGATTCCTGAGCGTTTCTTTGATATTCCCGACTTGAGCATTGGAGATGTGGAGTGTAACGGATGATGAGAGCATGGATAAAAGAAAAATGTCATGATAGAGAGAGTTTGTTGTTTCTCTGTAAAAAGTAGTCAAACTATAAGCAATGAAGTTTTACAACAAGAACCAAGGGAGAAAATGCAGAGATGAAGAACATAAGATGGAAAAAGAAGAAAAGGTGAAAACAACAAACTGCATGAGAACTTAAGCGCAAGAAGATGCGAGTAGGAATAAAATGATGCAGGAAGAGAAAAGAAGTGTAGCAGAACAATGATGAGACTGGTAAGCCATTGATGAATACTGTATCACTATAATAAATTTCAGCAAGCAAGTATTTATATCTCAGGGTGGTAGGGTCATTCTAGGGAGGACTGTTGTCCTCAGAGTTTCAAGTGGGTGCTCAAACACAGGGAGTTGTAGCTTCCATCTAGTTGCAGCTAGAAAAAACCAGGGTGGCAGGGTCATGCAAGGGAGAACCATTGTTCTCTGTTATACAAGTTGGTGCCTATCTGACTGGAAGTTGGTGCTTCCATCCAGTTGGTGCTAGAACACTCAGGGAGTTGGTGCTTCCTTCTAGTGGGTGCTAGAGAAACCAGAGTGTTGGTTCTCTCTACAAGTTTCATATTGTTAAAGAAGAGGTTGTAGCCTCATTTTGAGTTGGTGCTCAAAGATTGATGATGTACAGAACATAAAAGACTGCCTATCATTCTAAGAAGAAGAGGTTTTCTCCATTTATGGGTTTCCTCACGAATATATGTCTATGTGTATATCATATGTGTGATTGATGTTAATTATTCTTGTTGTTCATGACTTGCATAATCTTGATGATCACTTGGAGAATATTAATAATATTTCAATAGGCATAAAATTGTTTAAGCATAGTAACAAGTGATTCACCTCGCCCCTCTCAATTGTCTTTGTATTTCCAACAATTGGTATCAGAGTGGGTTCCTTTTAGCTAAAGGTAGATCAATAAGCTTAAACATGAAAATTCATGAAGGAACTTCGACCAATAAGCCTCCTCTGTTTGATGGAACATTTTTTTCTTTCTGGAAGGTTAGAATGAGAACATACATTATGGCCTTAGGTGCTGATGTTTGGGATGTTGTAGAGACTGGATTTACAAAACCTGTTGTGCTAGCTTCCAAATATGATAAGTTAGAATTTAAATTCAATGAAAAATAAATGAATGTTATCTTGAGTGGGCTTGCTGAAGCTAAATTTGTAAAAGTAATGCAACTTGATTCTGCCAAATAGATGTGGGATAAACTCATTAGCCGTTATGAAGGAAATGAGAAAGTAAAAGATGCCAAACTTCAAACATATAGATTTAAATTTGAACAAATAAATATGAATGAGGATGAAACAATTAATAAATATTTCTTAAGAGTTTAGGATCTTGTGAATGCCATGAAGAGTATGGGTGCGAAGATTGAAGACGCATTTTTAGTTCAGAAAATTTTAAGATCTCTACCAAATAGATTTAATCCAAACGTTTCTACAATAAAAGAATTGAATGATCTTAAGAGTTTATTTATTGATCAACTTCTAGGAAATCTAACTACTAATGAAATCAGGATTAGTAAAAATAAACCCACCTCTAGAGAAGCGTCATTTAAATAAGATAAGAATGAGGATTCTGAGTCTGATGAAATTGAATCAAAATTTGTGGGAAGACTAAAGAAAGGATCAGGAAAGTACCAAGGCAAGTTGCCCTTCAAATGTTTTAACTGTGGAAATATAGGTCACTTTGCATCTAAGTGTCCACACAATAAGAAGGACCAGAAGAACTCTGAAGCTGAAGAGAAGTACAAATCCAAGAGATTTGGTAAAAAGAAAAGTTTATGTGTAAATAATGATGACTCTTTAGGAGACACAAATAGTGATTCTTCTTGTGAAGATAAGGTTAATGAATTTATGCTTATGGCCAAAGAGGATTATGATAATAAAATCATAGGAAGTGATGTTAATGATGAAGAAGTTGTGGTTGACATGGAAGGTGAATTAATCAATGCTTTGGAAGAAATAAACAAACTTACACTTAAGAAGACAAAACAAAAAGAATTGTTGATGCAGTTTGAAAAGAATGGTAAAGAACCAAGTGAAGATTTTGTTTTGTTAAATGTAGAATTAGAAGAAGCAAAGAAAATAGAAGATATTCTAAAACAAAAATTAGCAACGAAGAAGGTGATATGTGAATATTTGGAAGCTGAAGTAGTGGCTGTCAAAAAATATCTAGAGAAATTCTAGGCCTTATACCATCAGAATCTTCCAAGCATTAAAGACTCAGTAGAAGTAAATGACATTCTGAGCAAACAGAGATCTCCTTTGTTGAATATTGGTTTAGGCTATGGAAGTCAAGAAGCAAACAGACAGAAAGCAAAGAGCCATTAAAGATGATCAAGTTCCAAGTCAACATAGAATTAGACCATGTGAGTACTCTGCCACCAAAAGATAATAAAGACAAGATGATCCCTGATAAAAAACAAAGATATCAAAAGTTGGAGAAACAAATTCCAAGAAGAAGGCCATCCTTTAGGTACCAAAATTTCTTCCATGGTTATTGTTTTTACTGCTCTAATTTTGTTCATAAGATTGCAAATTGTCATATTAAGTTTAGAGACATGCAACTAAGGAGATCAAGAAATAAACAATGTTTCTAACATAGAACTAAACAACCAATGAGTAGACAAAATTTCACTAATCACTTTGACCTATTGAACAATGATCTTGGATTTTATAACTTTCATAACTTTGGCCACAAAGCTGCAAACTACCATCTAAAGAATTACAAAGAAGATCCAAGGATAAAACCCTTAGCTAGAAATGCCAACACATGGAAAAACAAAGATATTGAAAAATGTGGTCTAGTACTTTCAGCTTAAAGATAAAACAACCCTTGGTATATTGACAGTGGATGTTCCAAACATATGGATAAAGACAAAATTAATTTTATGTCACTAAGTGAAAGAAAATAAGGAAATGTAACCTTTGGAAATGATGCACCAGGAAAAATCAAAGGTAAAGGAATGGTAAGTCTAAGTAATGGCAAAGGAAAATCTCAAGATGTTTTGTTTGCAGATGGTCTGAAACATAATCTTCTTAGTGTCAATCAAGTTTGTGATAGAGGATGTAAAGTTTTCTTCCCTTCTAAAGATTGTAAAATACAATTTGTGAATTCAGGATAGTTGATTGCAAAAGGAATAAGAACAGAAAACAATGTCTATGTTTTGAAAGAAGAAAAAGAAGAATGTCACTTAAGCAAGTATGATGAAATTTGATTATGGAATAGGAGACTTGGACACCTAAAATTTTATCATCTAATCGAACTTAGAAACAATGGGGCAGTAAAAGATATTCCAAAAATATCAAAGCCATATGATTTTGTATGCAAACCTTGCCAAATAGGTAAGCTTACTAGCTCGGACACAGTTTAAATCTAATAACTTTTCATCAACAAAGAAACCTTTTTAGTTAGTACATATGGATTTATGTGGACCATCAAGGAAGGAAGGCACATGAAAAGAAAATTATTTCATGTTGATTATTGATGATTATTATAGACTTACATGGGTTGCCTTTATGAAA
This sequence comes from Picea engelmannii, assembly GCA_009831015.1. Taxonomy (NCBI): domain Eukaryota; kingdom Viridiplantae; phylum Streptophyta; class Pinopsida; order Pinales; family Pinaceae; genus Picea; species Picea engelmannii. The sequence goes on along the minus strand of ML811197.1, from coordinate 98,872 downwards.
GAAAAATCTGAAGCATTTGAAAAATTCAAAGTGTTTAAGACTCTGACTGAGAATCAAATAGGAAAAATATTGAAGGCAGTAAGGTCTGATAGAGGAGGATATTTTAGTTTAGGAGACTTCAAATGTTTTTGTGATAAACATGGGATCAAAAGAGAGTACACTATTCCAAGGACTCCACAGCAAAATGGAGTAGTTGAGAGGAAGAATAGATCAGTTCAGCAGATGGAAAGATCAATTATGAATGAAAAGAATATTGCTCAGACATATTGGGTATAATCAATTCATACATCTATACATATTCTTAACAAATCTCATCACAGGACACAAAGTGACAAGACTCCTTATGAACTATGGTTTGGAAGACCTGCTTCAATCAAGTATTTTAAAGTTTTTGGGAGTAAGTGCTATATCAAGAAAAATGATGAAAATCTTGGAAAATATGATGACAGGGCTGATGAAGTTATCTTCTTAGGGTATTCTACAAACATTAAAGGATACATATGTTATACTAAGAGGTTGCATAAATTGGTTGATTGTATTTACTTAAATGTTGATGAAGAAATCCCGGTACGAGATGTAAGTAGTGTTGAATCAACAACAGAGGATATAGTTGAAGCTGAAAAATGAACAGGTCCAAGAATCATAAAGAGAAGACTTTGATTCAAATGAAGATACAAATACTCAGGAAGACTCAAATCAGCAGACAACATCAAATTCTCCCTCCATAATTACTCAAAAGAATCATCCTACAAGTTAGATAATTGGTGAAAAAGACAAAGGTGTACAAACCAGGAGAAGGATAATCAAATAGACCAAGCAATCACATATAGCCTTCATATCCATGGTGGAACCCAAGAACTTTAATGAAGCTAGTAAATATGTAAAATGGTTAAAATCAATGAATGAGGAACTGGATCATACTGAGAAGAACAATACTTGGGAGCTTGTTCCTAGACCTACAGATAAGAATGTAATTTGCTCCAAATGAGTGTTTAAGAAAAAAATGAATGAACAAGGAAAAATTGTTAGGAACAAATCCAAATTGGTCTATAAGGGGTATGGACAAGTTGAAGGACAGGATTTTGATGAAACCTTTGCACTAGTGGAAAGATTGGAATCCATTAGAATGTTTATTTCCTATGCATGTCATAAGAACTTTAAAGTATATCAGATGGATGTTAAGTTAGAATTTCTTAATGGAGATCTAGAAGAAGATGTATATGTGGAGCAACCTGAAGGATTTTCACTGACAGATAATCTTGACTATGTCTGTAAGTTGAAAAATGAATTATATGGACTGAAACAGGCACCACAATCCTGGTATTATATACTAGACAAATTTCTACAAGACAAAGGGTTCAAGAAAGGTAATGTTGACAGTAATCTATACATTAAGTGTGAAGGTGATGATTTATTAGTTGTTTTGGTTTATGTAGATGACATTATTTTTGGATGCACTAATGAACCTTCAGTTCAATGGTTTTCTAATTCAATGCAGACTGAGTTTGAGATGTCCGTGATAGGAGAACTGTCATATTTTCTTGGTTTATGAATCAATCAGAGTTCTGCAAGGATATTTATCTCTCAAGAAAATTATTTGAAAGAGATGTTAAAGAGGTTTCAGATGGAATATTATACACTTGTGAGAACACCTATGGTGGTTGGTTGCAAGCTCAATAAATATGATATTACACCTGATGTTGATCAAAGAACATATCGATTAATGATAGGCAGTCTTTTGTACATCACAACATCTCGTCCTGATATAATGCAAGCTGTTGGAATGGTAGGTCATTAACAATATTCTCCTAAACAAAGTCATTTAGCAGTTGTCAAGAGGATATTCAAATATTTGAAGGGTACAATGACTTATGGTCTTTGGTATCCTAGAAATCATAATTTTCAATTAATTGCATATTCAGATGTTGATTGGGAAAATTGTTTGGATGAGAGAAAGAGCACTAGTGGAGGTGCATTCTTCTTAGGTGATTCGTTAGTAGCATGTCTTAGTAAGAAGTGGAGATCTATTTCAGTATAAACTACAAAGGAAAAATATATTGTTGCTGCTACTTGCTACACTTAGATCTTATGGATGACACAAACTCTTGCATATTTGAAGGTAACTTATACTGATCCCATTCCACTTCACTGTGATAACACCAATGCTATTAGTGTCTTGAAGAATATTGTTCTCCATTCAAATACCAAGCATATACCAATAAAGTATCATTTTCTCAAAGAGAAGGTTACAAACAGATTTGTTCAGCTGAATTATATTCCTTCCACAGAACAAATAGTTGATATCTTCACTAAACCACTTGCAAAAGCTCAGTTTGAGTATCTACACAAGAAGTTGGGTGTGACCTTATTATCAAGTTAACAAAATCTATCTGATCGGGGAGAGTGCTCATTGTATCTCTGTTTAGGGGGAGAACAAAGTCACTCTCAGTTTTTCTTTGACATTGATGTCAAAGGGGGAGAGAAGGTGTGGTATGGATTCTACAGTTGGAGGTCTAAGATGTATAGTGCAGCCTTTCAGGGTTGCCATCAATGCCAAAGGGGGAGATTGTTGGCATGTTTATAGGAAGAGTGTGCTTATAATCAATGGAAATAACAGAAGGAGAAGAAGAAGGCGAGAAATATTAGGAGGAAGAGCTATAGTGGTTGTTGGATCACCAATCCAAAGGAACTTCAACCGAATACTCAACAATCGTTGGATCATTCTAAGTGAAAGGACGTGATAAGATAGAAGAGAAGCACTGAAGATAGATCGAGCCATCAATTTACGAACATGATCGATGAACAACATTTGGTTCATGTCAAAATTTGCGAGGAGGTCATTGTTCGGGGAATCTCACTTCGGAAGAATTGGCAACTTGAAAGTCGAATTACCCGAAGCCCGAAATCTAAAAGACTTGAGGACCATCGGATCTGGAGAAAATGCGATGACCATTAGATTAGGGAGAACCACGTCAACAAACCATATCTACAAGGACATGTGGCAGAAAAATTTGACAGACCACATCAGAAGACCATGTCAGCAAGGACACATGGCACAATCAGACAATGACACGTGTCAATTTGAATCGACATTTTAGGTGCGTGCAAATCATGAATATGAGTGAAATGTGGCAGCTACTTGGCTCGTGACACGTCATCAAGTGATGTAAGTAAGTTATGTCACTCCAGGAGTTTTACTTCAGGAATTTTACCACCAAAACTTTCCCAAAGTCCCGAAGTCCCAAATGTTGAAGTCCTAAAGTGGACACAAAATGTCTAATCTGAAGATCACTTCAAGAGAATTCTCAACCGTTGATCTACTACAGTGGAAGGATAATGTAAGTGGAAGTATTAACCAACAGAAAGTGATATCCACTACTTATGAACTACTCAGCAGGTGATCACTCCAGAGGAAAATGGAGCAGCGGTTAGCCTAAAGTCCCGAAGTCCCGAACGCTGAAGACCCGAGAGCCGAAGGAGCTAAGGACCGTCGATCTATAGGAGGAAACATGTCAACAGATCATGAAATATGAGTACAAAATAATCTGCAGGAAAGAAGAGAGTGAAAGCCTCGAAGTTTCGAAGTGAATCTCGATCGTTGATCAAGAAGGGTGCCAAGGGTCGTCGATTTGGTCTTGGTAGAAAGTGTTAAAGTTCTGAAGCAAACTAGAGCCATTGATATGAGGAGGACATGTGGCAGGAATCTATGGACTCTGGCTAAAAGAGTTTTGGAGAGCGTGAAGGTTGAGAATTGAAATCACCGAAGCCCGAAGTAGCGAAGTAGATCTCAACTATTGATTGAGAAAAGGGACATACGTTAGTGGATTGTCAACTCCAGAATATTGACGTATGGAAGAAAGCAAGGTTTGATATTTGAAACTACCAAAGCCCAGATCATGAAATAAGTTGTAGCCATTGATTTGGAAGGGAGCTTCATGTCCGCAGAATGTGGCGATCTGGGACTATGCGTGGAAAGAAGAAAGGAGGCAGATAAAAACCGTTGATCGAGAGACATCGCCAACGGATTGGAGATCAACAATGATGCTCAATTGTGGGGTCAGAACATGCTCCTATCTTAATTTTTCTTGAGCAAGCCACAATAAAAACCACAATATCACCAAAGGCATATGTGGATCTCTGTAGTGATTTGCGGGGAAAAAATTAGGTTTCCCTCAAACCGCCTTTGGTCGTGCCCGAAATTGCGTGGTCACATGATAACATCGTCAAAGGATACATCAGCGGAAGATAGGGGAAGGAGTTAGCGATGTTAGGATCCACATTGGAGGTTACACATTGAAAAGTCAAAAAGGTATCTGCGTGTATAATCCAATGATGTCGATCAAACCGAATCTGATTGAAGGGTTGTTATTTCATCTCGTGATTTCTTGATCAGTTATGATTCAATTACACTAACTAAATCATTGTTCCTGAGTGGTTGAATCATTGTTCCTGAGCATTGGAATCATGATTCTTGAGTGTTTCTTTGAGATTCTCGACTTGAGCGTTGGATATGCAGAGGGTAACGCATGATGAGAGCAAGGATAAAAGAAAAATGTCGTGATAGAGAGAGGTTGTTGTTCTTTGTAAAAAGTAGTCGAATTGTAAGAAATGAATTTTTACAGCATGAGCTAAGGGAGAAAATGCAGAGATGAAGAACGTAAGCTAGACAGAGCAGAAATGGTGGAAACAACAGACTGTACGAGAACTTAAGCATAAGAAGATGCGAGCAGGAAGACACTGATGCAGGCAAAGCAGAGCAGTGTAGCGGAACAATGATGAGACTGGTAAGCCATTGATGAATACTGTATCACTATAATAAATTTCAGCAAGCAAGTATTTATATCTCATGGTGGTAGGGTGGTGCTAGGGAGTACTGTTGTCCTCAGAGTTTCAAGTGGGTGCTTGAACACAAGGAGTTGTAGCTTCCATCTAGTTGCAGCTAGAAAAAACCAGGGTGGTAGGGTGGTGCAAGGGAGAACCATTGTTCTCTGTTATACAAGTTGGTTCTTGTATGACTGGAAGTTGGTGCTTCCATCTAGTTGGTGTTGGAACACTCAAGGAGTTGGTGCTTCCTTCTAGTGGGTTCTAGAGAAATCAGAGTGTTGGTGCTCTCTACAAGTTTCATTTTGTTAAATAAGAGGTTGTAGCCTCATTTTGAGTTGGTGCTCAAAGATTGATGTTGTACAAAACTTAAAAGACTGCCTATCATTCTAACAAGAAAAGGTTTTCTCCCTTTATGGGTTTCCTCACGAATATTTGTCTCTGTGTATATCATATGTGTGATTGATGTTAATTATTTTTGTTGTTCATGACTTTCATATTCTTGATGATCACTTGGAGAACATTAATAATATTTCAATAGGAATAAAAATGTTTAAGAACAATAACAACTGATTCACCGCCCCCCCCCTCTCAGTTGTCTTAGTATTTCCAATAGGATGTAGATTGGGAGGTTGGGAGGAATGATTGTTACCCTCCCCACCCAGGCTCAATTCCTTGTGAGTGACATGTTGTTCCCTTAAATGGGTCTATAATATGCTCTTGTTGTTTAGCCCCAAATATTCTGAAAAATGATCGACCTCCCCGTGTTCTCGCACGAATTTCAAGGGGGTTCTCCATGGACATAGCGAGCACCAATATCTGGTGTCGTGAA
>ML811197.1:63244-88114 GCA_009831015.1 Picea engelmannii | reverse complement strand
ATCTTTTGGAGTATTGATGGAGAGATTCTTGTGAGAGAATCTTATTGGTGTGGATCTCTTGAGCATGATTGAAGATCTATTCTGAGGAAGAGAGCGAGAGGAGGATCTCATGGACGCATCAAAGTTTCGGCAATATCGGAGATCTTGACGGAAAAAGTCTTGGAGTCACAGAAAACCCTATCTTCTGATGTACACGTGGACTGTCTGTGTATAGGGTGCATGTACACGCGGGTTGGTTGTGTATAGGGTGAGTGTACATGCGGGCTGACTGTGTACAGGGAGTGTGGACTCAATAAAATCATGGAGATTTGTGTTTGAGCTGGTTCCAAGCTCTTGGATGATGAGGCAGGTTCCAGATCTACATTCTATGGCCTCAGATCTATCACTCAGACACTGGTATGGTTACATTATTGTCTTGATAGATGTTATTTTTTGATATGTTGTGAATGCTTAGGGAATTCTTGGTATGGATTCTATGATGTGGCTCAATTTGGTTGATTTGATGGATGGAGTGAGAAACACTCTTGTGATTCAGTAGTGACATGATTGCTATGGTACACTTGTTGTTTATGCATGATTGAGATAACATTCATATTGATTTTTTGTGGAGCATGAGCAAGCTATTGGAGAGCTTGGATGTATTGTGACTGGCTGTGGGTCAGAAGAGAAAGTGATTGCAGGTTGCAGAGGATCTGAGCATGTGAAGCAAAGCAGAACCCTAAGTGCTCAAGAGTAGACGATTGTTTCATTATACACTGGCTGCATTCACACGCCGGCTGTAGTGAGCTAGAGCGCGTTCACACGCGGGCTGCACTACTGACAGGTCGCGTACCTGTTGACAGATTGATATCTGTTGAGGATTGTTGCCTCATCTCAGTTGATGCTGAGGGTGTAAGCTGAGTCTTGCATATAGAGTTGGTGCTCTTATAGAGTTGTACTCTATTCAGTTGTTGCTGATAAACCCAAGGATTGTAGTCCGTAATAAAAAGAAAATTGTACATACATCTTGTGTTCTTTGTGTCCATTATTATGATGACTTGTTGATGATATATTATTGATATATGATGTTGATATGTGCCTACATCTAACTGGTTATAAATGATAGCAATGGGTAATGAATAAATGTTGAATTATAATTGATAAGTTTTGTGCAAGAGGGAAGTTTTGAAAAAAAAGAGCCCCACACTCATTCACCCCCCCTCTAAGTGTGGTAGGTGTTTCCAACAATTATTTGGACCTAAAGGATGAAATATAAAAAATATTTTGGTCTACGGCTTTACTTGCATATATTACAATGTATGAATGTATTATTTCTTTACTTAGTTATGTGACAAATTCCAATCTAAAATGTAGTTAGCATATGCATCGGATACTGATTAAAACTTCTAGGTATATGATTGTAAGTAATAAAATCAAAATATCATTCCAAAAGTCGTAACCAAAGGAAACGTCTGAGTAGTGTAGGATCTATGACCCAATAATTGTCGTTCAATTGACATACAACTAACTGGGAATCCAAGCAAACTGCTAAATATCAAACATCATGTGAAATGGTGTCGCATAATAGATCTATAATGGCACTATACTCAGCCACATTGTTCGTTGATGAATCCAGAAAAACTCAACCTAAAGACACCAGTTGTCCCTCGGGTGAATAGATAACCCAAGCGACAGAAGCCATGTTCCGAGTATGAAAAATAGAACCATCTGCAAATCCTAAGAACACAGAAGATTCTATTGACATCTTCCAACCAAAGGAAAACTCAAAAAGAAAGTCAGCAACACAAAATAATAAAGAGTGAAATATATACACTAACATACATTAGTATATAAAGGCCACACTCAAGCTTGAAGGCTCAAGCATAATATTGTTTAAGTTAGAGCCCATTTCTTGGCTCATCCAACACATTCTCTTCATAATATTCTAACGTATAGGATCTTTTTTTAAGGACACATCTCATGATGTAAGGACCATGCCACACGGGATTGAACTTTCCTTCCCCCAACGATTCTTTAGCTTGGTCATAGAGAAGGAGCAATTCACCCTCAGCGTCTTGTCGGGGACAGACATACTTATCATACTGGACCTTAACATGTTATTTATTTTCCTCAATGGATACAGTGGAATCTCGATGCTACTCATCGAGCTGCTCCAACTGTACAAGGAATTATTTGAGATCGGTCATGTTAGGTAGGATCTCGACTGCCAACTTAAGAGAAGGGATTTCACATTCAATAGGAAGGATCAAATCCACCCCGTGAACTAACTGAAATGGTGAGAAACTGATGGAATTATTTACTATGGTTCGGTATGCCCATAGTCCAGCGTAAAGCATCATATGTCAATTAGATTTACTAGTCTGATAGTCTTTTGAAATATGGTCTTGAGAGATTTATTCATGACCTCTACTTGTCCATTTTCCTGTATGGTGATGAATGATCATGTTTAAAACCCATTATAGATACTAACTTTGTTGTCATTTCATTCAGGAAGTGACTTCCATGATCAATGAAAATCTCCTTTAGGATTTCGAACTGAGCTATAATTTGATTGAATATGAAAAATGATGCAATCTCACCATCAAATTTAACAGTAGGCATGGCCTCATCCCATTTAGTAAAATAATCCACGACCATAATAATTTGTTGATGACCCCCAACTGAGGTTGGGTTGCAATCCATGAAATCCACCCCTCACTTAGTGAAGGGACCGACAATAATGACTTGGTGTAGAGGGGCAGGGTGCGAGCACATCTTACGAGTGAACACCTGGCAAGGGTGACACTTCTTGACTGCTTCAACGCAATCTTTAAAAATTGACGGAAAAAATAACCATCTCGCAATATCTTTTGGGTTGTCGCAAGCCCGGATAAGTGACCACCACATTCCCCACTGTGGAATTTTATGAAAACCCCCTAAGTGCTTTCATGACCTCCCGATCTAGGTTCTCTCTTAGGAGATGAAATATATCTCGGATCCTTGTTGGATCCTTCCCTATGTAAATAGGCCCCTTTACTTTCCATATGCAAGTCCACACAAAACTTGTAGGCACTTTAATAATTGTCCCCCTTTACTCCTCTGGTTTATACCTCACAAATTATCCCATTTTCTCCAAACAGAATGGCATATGACCACGGGCTAGAACCAAGAGCTAGACAAAAAGGTGTTATTCGAAGCTCTGGGACTTCGACACTCCGGAGGACTCACCAAACACAACACTCCAATATCCCAGAGTGGTTATAGACTGAATTTGGTCATAAAGGTGATGTTGATCGATGGATGTAGGTCCTCTCCCTATCCTTCAACTCCCCAAACTTCTACGGTCAGATATGATAGCTGACATGAGTTCTCCCTCCTCCATGATATACAGTGGATATCTACTTCAGGACTCCGGGCTTCGGATATTTCCACAACTCCAACACACAACACCTCCCAGACAACTGAACGTAGAATTGATGAAGGGCAGCGATCTACGATTGAGAATCTTCAGTTGATCGATGAAGAAGATTAACTCTGGTACTCCGGAGCTTCAGGGCTCTGGCCACTCTGCAATAACTCAGTACTCCAAATTATGCCAAAGTACCAAAGTCTGAAGGATTCAGACCTTTTAATGATTACGCTCCTTTGGATGATTGGACGACTCCTAATCTATCCTCTTTCCATATATAACGACTAAGATTAATTTGGGACTCTGGGCTTCGAGGGTTTTCTCCTCTTGGCAACACAAGGACCAATTTTTCCTGAAGTGTCAAATTGTGATATTTAGGTCTCACGTTCCTTGCGCTTAGATCTAATGGCTAGGATCTAATCCCATTTTCTATGTGCTCCCCTTTGGTCATGGTCTGATTCAATGGCCCAGATCTATTTCCATAGCTAATCTGATGGGTAGTGTGGATTCTTCTCCTCCACAGCTTTGCTTCCTTTCAACAAGGAATTTTCTCAAGTTTTCAAAGGCTTAGCCTTTGATCTCTTCTCCGCAGGGTCAACTCCTTGGCCTCTGCTTGCATTCTACAAAATGTTATCCCTCCTAAGCTTTGTTCAACACGTCAACCAAAGTGTGGGCACACCCCTTGCACTTCTCCTACATTCTAGAACTTTATAAAGTTCTCTCCCTCTACACTCCTTGCATAGGCTCTGCACACATTGGTGTTATCTCTCATGAGATTTCAACTCCTCAACTTCAAAGGACTCAGTCCTTTGTTCTTCCAAACGACTTCTTGTTCCATCCTGGAACTCTGTGCTCTTCCTCCTGAGCTCTAACAACACTTTAACAAAGTGTTGGCTTCGTGCAGTCCTTGCCCTAGCTCTCCTGAGTTTTGAACTTTACAAACCCACCTACGCAATCCTTGCACTTACTCTATGAAGACTTGCGTTATCCCTCCTAAGCTTAACCTTTTGTAAGTCTACAGGCATTCCCTCCTTGCAGATGATTTCCCTTGATATTTTAAACTTCTCTTAGTGTAGGTGCACTCCTTGCTCTCATTCTTTCCACTACTTTCACTATCCCTTATGAGCTTGATTGATTTTGGTGTGCCCACTTCGCATGCTCTTCATATAACTCCTGAATGAGTTATAGTCCACTCCTTGCACCAACTTCTTAGAGTTTTCTAACAACTCTAATGAGCACTCCTTGCACCGCCTTGAGGGCCCAGAACACTCAAAAATTCATATAAACAGGGAATTCTATCTATTCCTTCAAAGGGAACATTTATATACTCATGGAATTAAACATGCACAATAAACATTCAGTAAACATTCAAAAAACACATATTCATTCGCATAGAACACACATAGAGATTCATATGCAGGGAAATCTTTTTTTCTATTAAATCTGAATTCTTTTTACATTGTTTACAATGGCTACAAGACTGGACTGTAACATAGTCTCGGTTCTTCTCTTCTCATAGTTCTCCCTAATCTATCTCTCTAGATAAATGTTCTCCTTATTCTCGTAATTCTATATTTCTTCTTCTAATGATATCGATACATTGATCTTTTGGAAAAAGAGGGGCTTCTCGATCCTTCCTCACCTAATTGAATTAAATTACATTTAATTTATAGCTCATATGGATCAGATCTAAGATCTACGATCTACTATGCCATTAAAGGTGATTACATGCATCTTGTAAAAATACACTGGCTCTTCCCTCCTCGAGCCTTTACACACTTAATTACATTAAATTTGGTATGTAAAACAAAATGAGAAGGTTGGAACTTCTCTCTCCTTGGGATCTATTCCATCCATGTGCGCTACTTCACTGCATGTTGACGTGGTGTTGATGCTTCTGCATCATACTCCTCTAATGAAAAAATCATGAGCTCCTACTCATGGCTCCTCCGCAGCCACATTTGAGATCCTCTAGGGTCCCAAACTTCACTCTGGAGTTGTCCACCTTCTCCTCTTCCTTTCTATTTTTTTTGTCCTCCTACTGTTGTAGGCTCTCCTCTTGGTTTCCAAACTGTATTTTCCAGTGCCCCATTCGTCTTTCCACTACAATCTCCTCCTTTCAACCTCTATCTATTTTTGACTTATTCCTTTTTTGACTTCAACATTAGTCTCCTTATCTCTTCTATCTCCTTGTCCATCTTTTCCATGGGCTGGCTCCTCTCCTACAGTTTGCTCTGTTACAACTCCTCTTCTTCATTAATATCCAACTTGACTTGTTGGATGAGGCTCCTCTAGGTTATTACTCTTTCTCCTAGGTCTTCCAATTCCTCTTACAAATCAAAGGAAATATCATTCTGAGCTCCCATGTTGTCTTCTCTCTCTTCCATTGCAGGTTTCAATTTTACAGTTATCCTCTGTTCGTCTTCCTTGCTGAGATTTATGAGCAATTCCACTGAGTTATTTTCTTTTCTCCTCCTTTTGTCTTCTAGAATGACAAGATCTCTAGGTTGTCTGTTAGCCTTCTTACAATTAACATCTCCATTTTCATTTTCTCCTAATCACTTTCCAAAAGATACTTTGATCTCCCCTGCCATCAGAACTTGGTTATGGTCTTTTCTTCCCTTCAAACTTTGGGAATATGTCTCTCCTTCTTCCTCCTATTTCATCTCTTGGAAATATTTTAGTGTTTTCTTCTTCTCCTCCTCCATGACAGTGTCTTTTGATTTCCTTCTTCTTCTTCACCTGTAACACACGCACCGACCTCTGTTGGGATTATTGATAGGAATATGTTGATTCCTCCAATGTCTAGAATGTACCTCTAATCCTCCTCCTTGAGAGTTGAAGTATTCAACCTATCATCATATTCATTCATATGGTCTGCAATCTCACATGAATCTTCATGCTCACGAGGCTTCCCTCCTTCCTCTCTCTTCTTCTCTTATGTCTCTTATGTTAGTACTCCTTGTTCGTATAAACTCTCCTCTAGTTCTTGAGACTTTGAAACAACCTCGTCTCCTCCTTTCCCTCCTGGAAAATTGAATTTTCCTTTCTTCCCTCCTGATAGTCTTTGATATCTTCATCTAATATCCCTTCACCATCTTCATCTAGGCTTTCTCCTTCTTATGGATTACATATGTAAACCATTTTCTTTTATGTGTCCCTGATGTTTTCCACTTGCCTCAACCACCTCCTCAATATCTGCTTTTTCCTCCTAGCCATAAATTGATGGATAGGCCACTTCAACTCCCTATTTATAGGCCACTCATACCTCCAACTCCCTTTCTCTCCTTGTTGTATCCTCTGCAATTTCAACATCAATCTGTCGAGCTCCTCTTTGGTATCCTTGAGATCTTTATTTATTTCCTCTCTATTCATCCTCTTGTGCTATCCTCTTGATCCTTGTTTATGGCCTTCAATAGCCATTTTCTCCTCTCCTCTATGAGCTTCCACTTTCTCACTGTGATCTATAGTCATCCTCTTCCAATATCTTATTGATTATCCTCTGGTTCACCTACTTTAACCTCCTTTATGATCTTTTACACTCCTACTGAGTGTAGGTGCACACCTTGCACTCGCTCCTTCTCTTGAGAACTCTTTTCTCTCTGGTTATTTCACTCCAACTACTCATCTTAAGAGCTCCATAGGATCTCCTCTACTCCAAGAACACAAAAAGTCATTTTATTTCAGTTCATCTCGTTGTCTTCTCTCCTGCTGCACAATTGAAAACAATCGTCACAAAGAGCATCAATACTCTGCCTCTCCTCCTTTTCATGCTACCTTCAAACAAAAATCAACTCTGATATTCTCCTTCTATGCCTACTATCTATAAATAGAGGTTCTTCTCTAATACCACTTGATGCAAACCCCCCCTAAGGGCTTGCATGATCTCTCAATCTAGGATCTCTCTCAGGAGTTGAAATAGCTCTTGGATCCTTGTTGGATCCTTCTCTATCTACACATGCCCCTTTACTTTCTGTATGTAGGTCCACCCAAAACCCACAGGCACTTTATTACCGATACCCCTTTACGCCTTTTTTTTTTACCTTGGGTGTTAGCCCCTTTTCCCCAAACAGAATGGCATATGATCACGGGGTCGAACCAAGCGCTGGACAAAAAGGTTCTATTCAAAGCTTTGAGACTTCAACACTTCGAAGGAATAACCAAACACAATACCCCAATCTCCTGGACTGGTTACTAGCCAAATTTGGTCATAAAGGTGACATTGACCGGTAGGTGTAGGTCGTCTCCCTATCCTTCTACTCTCCAAACTTCTAAGGCCAGATATGACGGTTGGCATGATTTATCCCTCCTCCATGATCTACGGTGGAGATATACTTCAGGACTCTTGGCTTAAATATTTCCACAACTCCAACACAAAACACCTCACGAATATTCAAATGTCGAATTGACGAAGGGAGGGGATATATGGTTGATACTCTCTGGTTGATCAACAACGAAGATTAACTTCGGTGCTCTGGAGCTTTGGGGCTCCGACCAATATACAATTAACTCACTACTCAAAATTCCTTCGAAGTGGCGAAGCCTGAAGGATTCAAGCCTTTTAACGACCACACTCCCTTGGATGATCAGATGATTCCCGATATCTCCTCTTTCCAGATCTAATGGATGAGATTAATTCAGGACTCCGAGCTTGAATAATTTTTGCCTCCTGGATGCACAAGGACCAATTTTTCCCAAAGTGTCAAATCATGATATTTACGACTCACATTCCTTGCGCTCAGATCCAATGGCTAGGATATGATCTCCTTTTCTATGTGCTCTCCTCTGGTCTAGGTTGGATCCAATGGCCCAGATCTTTTTCCACAACCAATCCAATGGCTGGTGTGGATTCTTCTCCTCTACGGCTCTGTTTCCCTTCAAAAAGGAATTTTCTCAATTTTTCAAAGGCTTAGCATTTTATCTCTTCTCTACAGGGTCAACTCCTTGGCCTCTGCTTGCATTCTACAAAAGACTCTCTCTCCTGAGCTTTTTTCAACACTTCAACCGAAGTGTGGGTGCACCCCTTGTGCTTCTCCTACACTCTGGAACTTTATAATGTTCTCTCCATCTGCACTCCTTGCATAGGCTCTGCACACACTGGTGTTATCTCTCCTAAGCTTTCAAATCCTCAACTTCAAAGGACTTGATCCTTTGTTATTCCAAACAACTTCTTGTAGCCTCCTAGCACTTTTTTCTCTTCCTCCTGAGCTTTACCATCACTTTAACAAAGTATTGGCTTCATGCACTCCTTTCATTTTCTCTCCTAAGTTTTGAACTTTACAAACCCACCTGTGCACTCCTTATGCTTTGATGCAAGAGCATCACCTTCAAAGTCAAGAACGCACGTGTGGAGGCAAACAGAGGACATCTCAGCAATGACAAAATTTCAAATCGAGAATTTAACTCATAATTTAATAGGTTGTTGAGATGATTTTGTAACATCATGTTAAAATGTAACTTGTTTGTAAAGTCTTGAAGGACTATAAGAAATTGCAGATATGGAGTGTCGACTCTATCTGGCAATAACTAGTAGTTATTGTACCAGGACAAAGTAGGTAATAGATTTGAATTTGAAATGATAGATTTCGGAACAGGACGAGAGAGCTCGTGGGGCATTCCTTAGATAGTTTTTCATTATTGCATTGTAAGATGGAGAATGTAAGAGACATAATAGAGATATTAGTAGAGCAAAGTAGAATAGTAGAAACACTATGTATTTTATTTTCATGAATGAATAGAGAAGACATAAATTGTCCCAAATCCTTGGACTGGGTTCATTTCATGTGTGATTGAATGAATGTTACTATGCATGTATGATTTTCTATAGTTCATTTCATGTATGAGTGTTCAAGAGATTAAATGTATCAGTTCATCACAAAACTGGTTGAGTTTCAATCGTTTCTCTTCTGATACTTGTATTAAAGGTGTGCATCTCGAGCGCAAGGAGCGCGTCGACTGAGTCTAGGATTGATTCAGAGAAGTTTAGAGAAATATTCAGAAAAACTTAGACCAGGTGCAAGGTGTGCACAACCTCACAGAGCCAACAAGCTTCGGAGAACTAGTGCAGAGGAACGCCAGGTGGGAGAGAAGAATTTTCTTGGCAAGAAAATCTTTCAAACTGAGTTATTCGAAATCTCGAGAATGCAAGATGTGAGTGGGAGATCAAAATCCTTCCAAGGGATAAATATTAGAAGAGATAGCATGTTCTACAAGTGTTAGTGATATCCAGTAGTTGGATTCGCAATAGGGGCGAAGATCAAGTCTCTGAACCCTAAGAAATATTCTAAGTCTAGGAGAAGGCGGAAGTTCAGAAGAGAAGGTACAGTGGTCATAGATCAGTCATAGGGAAGATCTGGACCATTGAATCCATGTCCAGGAAGTGAGAAGTAAGCACAGGAGGAAAACAGATCTGAACCATTAGATCCAGTGCATGAACCAACAGTCGTTGGATCTGGAGGAAGTCACACAAGGGAAGTTTTGAACCCATCAAAACCGTCCATCAGAGAGGGCATATGGAAAGTGCACAACATTTCGATGAATCACAACTTGAAAGGGTCAAAGGGAATTCCGTGAGGTTTCGCGAAACGCAAACTCCCGAAAGGATCATAGTCGTTGATCATTCTGAAGTCATTCGGACTATCCATTGTCAAGGGAGACATGTGCCGAAGAGTCATTGTTTCACTGACTCGCAGAGTGAATAAGTCAAAGAACATAATCAAGAGAATTTGTGAAGAGAATATTCCTGAGAGGATCACATCGATTGATTGTCCCGACATCATCAGGGTCATCCATTTTGGAGGGACACATGGCGAGAGACCATCATTTCGTTGACTCACTTCTAGAGAAGGTCAAAGGAGTAGAGTCGAATATTCACAAGGTCTGAACTCATGATAGGATCTGAGCCAATAGATCATGAGAGAAACGTGATCGTTGATCTGGGCGAAGAAAATATCGGAGGTTCAGGGATCAGGTTTTCGAAAGGTAAGCATGGGCGTTGAGCTTCAATCTCATGAAACGTGAAGTCCCAACGTGCTCAGAGCAGTATCCCTAGGTCATAGGTAAGGTTCACCTGGACGGAGACCAAAGGGAGAGCTAAGGAACATTAGCCCGTTTCATAACTCGAGGATTGGAGAGTTAGAGTGGACTCATATGTGGAAGTCTCGAGGTCACGAAACGCAACGAGCCTTTCTAGGCTCAGCCGGTGGTCATAGGTGGTGGTCACGTGGGGAAATATTCAAGGGGAGATAACCAGCGCTCAACCCTCATTGGGAATCATATATCGAGAGGATTGAGGAGGTTCATTCCAAGGAATCCTGATACGCGAACTCGTGATACGCCTTTTGTGTAGGCATGCAGTCACAGCTCGTGATCGCATGGAGTAGAAGTTCGTTCTTGGGTGCTTAGTCACATAGGTGGAGGTTCATGAGAGGACCTGTGTATTTGAAGAGTGAAATTTCCAGTAGGGACCAGATAATTGTCCCATCTCGAGGAGATTGAATGATCCAGTGACCGGGAGGTCAACAGACCCTGTCGAGGTAGGGGGTCTGCATTAGGTGGTATCAGAGACGAGATTAAGTTTTTTTGTATAAAATAGACAAAAGGAGAAAGGAGGAAAGTTTATACCATTTGTGGTATCAAGGAAATTTGATTTATGGTCGAAGGTGACGCAATAAAATCATGCCACCCAGAAGGCGTTGAGAGAATGCAGAAATGGAAGAAGAAATGAGGTGCCTTCGAATGAGGTTGGACGCCATGGAAACAACACATAGGAGAGCACTAGATGCTGGAGATATCATTGAAGCTGAGATCAAAGATGAAGCAGAGGATGAAGCAAATGTAGTAGAGGATGTTGCATAATATCGCTTGATAAAAGTTATTTCAAAGATAGGAGACAAAGAAAGAATAGAGGTACCTATGTATGAGGGAAATTTGGAAGTTGAAGAATTGTTAGATTGGGTATGTGCTATGGAAAAATACTTCGATTATGAAGACATTGAAGAATATAAGATGGTGAAGCATCTTCTTTATAAATCTGCATCTTCTTTATACATCTCCTTGAGGTGTTCGAACCCCAAGGTCTCCACCTAGAATTCCTCTACAATCAAACTCCTTCTGCTCAAAGCATATGCGACTTTGTTAGCAGTTACAACAATGTGTTTAATAACAAAAGTAAAATTTTGCATGAATTCTACCCATTTTGCATGTTTTTGATTCAACTTTTCTTGCCTAGTAATAAATTGCAAAGCTTGATTGTCACTGTACAAGACAAATTATTTAGGAATTAGATAGTGTCTCCATTTTTTCAATTCTTGAATCACTGCATATTTATCAAGAATATGCTTCACCATCTTATCTTCTTTGATGTCTTCGTAATTGAAGTATTTTTCCATAGCACGTACCCAATCTAAAAATTCTTCAACTTCCAAATTGTCCTCATACATAGGTACCTCTATTCTTGCTCTGGCTCCTATCTTTGAAACAACTTTTATCAAGAAATCTTGTGCAACATCCTCTACTACATTTTCTTCATCTTATTCTTCTTCTCTCTCATATTCATTGATATACATCTAGTGCTCTCCTGTGTGTTGTTTCCACGACGTCCAACCTCATTCATAGTCGCCTCATTTATTCTTCCATTTCTACATTCTCTCTATGCCTTCTGGGTGGCATGATTTTACTGCGTCACCTTCAAACATAAATCCAATTTCCTTGATACCATAAATGGTATCAAATTTCCTCCTTTATCCTTTTGTCTGTTGTCTACAAACAAACTTAATCTCTGCTCTAATACCACCTGATGCAGACCCCCTACCTCAGCAGGGTCCGCTGACCTCTCGGTCATTTGATCATTCAATCTCCTTGAGATGGAACAGTTCTCTGGTTCCTGCTAGAACTTTCACTCTTCAAATCCACAGGTCCTCTCATGAAACTCCACCTGCATGACTAATCACCCAAGCATGAGCTTCTACTCCACACGGTCACGGGCTGTGACTTCTTGCCTATGCAAAAGGCATATCACGAGTTCACGTATCGGGATTCCTTGGAATGATCTTGCTCAATCCTCTCGATATCCAATTCTCGATGAGGGCTGAGCACTGGTTATCTCCCCTCAAATATTTCCCCATGTGACCACCACCTGTGACCACCAGCTGAGCCCAAAAAGGCTCGTTGTGTTTTATGACCTTGGGACTTCCACGTATGAGTCCACTCTAACTCTCCAATCCCCGAGTTTCGAAACAGGATAATGTTCCTTAGCTCTCCCTTTGGTCTCCATCCAGGTGACCCTTACCAATGACTTGGGGATATTCCTCAGAGCACATCGGGACTTCGCGTTTCGCGAGATTGAAGCTCAATGCCCACACTTACCTTTCGAAAGCTCGATCCATGAACCTTCGATATTTCCTTCACCCAGATTGATGGTCACATTTCTCTCATGTTGTGACAGCTCAGATCCTATCATGATTTCAGACCTCACAATTCCTCGAGTCTTCTCCTTTGACCTTCTCTAGTAGTGAGTCAGTGAAATGTTCATCTATCGCCATGCGTCCCTCCAAAATGGACTAACCTGATGACATCGGGACAATCAAAGGCTGTGATCCTCTCGCAAATTTGCTCTTCATAAATTTTATCGATTTTGTTCTTTGACTTCTTCACTCTGCAAGTCATAGAAATGATGACTCTTTGCCACGTGTCTCCCTTGACAACGAACGTTCTCGATGACTTTGGAATGATCAATGACTATGATCCTTTCAGGAGTTCATGTTTCATGAAACCTCATGGACTTCCCTTTGACCCTTTCAAGTTACGAGTCAATGAAACGTTGTGCACTTGCCACACGCCCTCTCTGATGGAAGCTTCTGATGGGTTTGAAACTTCCCCCGTGTGACTTCCTACAGATCCAACAGTTGTTGGTTCACACGCTAGATCTGACGATTCAGATCTATTTTCCTCCTACGCTTACTTCTCACTACCTGGACATGGATCAATTTCATTTAACTCAATCCCATGCCTTATTATTTTATCCTTAAGGTTCTTCTATGTCTCCAGTTCTCCAATAGATCATATTTAATATTTTCAATTATTTTTCCAGTGCATTGGATGTATTTGATCACTTAATATCAATTAGGAAGAATCCTGATCCTATCTAGTTTAAAGTTTCTTCCTGACTGAGGAAAAATTCTTCCTCTCTATGTTGAATTCGCATAGATGCACTTTGATGACCTATATTGCATATGACCATAGGCGGTGACTAAGTGTTAATCCAAGTGAGTGCTTAATCAATTATCAAGATTGACGGTCATGTTTTAGTTTCACGTTGATATGGATGGTTTTGGAGAAAATTTCGTCAGAGTGCATATCAACACTTCCTTGCTTAATAACCTTCACATGTCCAAGATCTAGGACCCTGGGATTAGGCACAAAGGAGCTCCCACTCTTCATGTATTTAGCTATTCATGACTCTGGGACTTCGGGCTACTCAAACTATGAATTAGTTCAATCCCTCTAAAGGTTTATCTACCGAATAAGTCATAACATGATGATGAACACTTTTTTCCGATTAACATCTCATGTTGACTCTATCCTTCCACTATGCTTGATCTAACGGTCATGAGAGAACCTAGAGGATCTTAGATCAATGACCAACATTATTTCACAACTTCTCCCTTCGATGCTTCGGGCATTTTTATAGTAGGAGAAGTTGAACATCACCGGAGGCTGTAATCCCATAGTGACGTGACTTAATGACATCACTCAAGATGACATGGACCCTAATTCTATATGCCATATGTCACCCTGATTCGTGAATTTCACAGACCTTATGTGCCATATGTATTTTGACACTTTTCATCATCTGATTAGACCACCTGTCATCTATTGCTGACATGGTCCTACTGACGTGGGCCTACTGATGTGTCACATGTCCTCCTCTTGGATCTAACGGTCGTATGTTCATTTGAAGTTTCTTATTGATCTGACGGTTGTCGTTGCTTCATGAATATGACTCTTTTGATACATCGATCTAATCCTCCTGAATTGGTGAGGTTCCAAATAGATATATCACCATAGATCTTTCATGTCTTGATCCTATGGCCTCTGTTCATTTTGGAACTCTGGGGTTTGGGAGTTCTTGACTCATCTGGGCTATTTATTGCTAGAGTAGGTCAAGTCCAGAGTTGACCACGCTCTGACATTTTTTAATCTAGATCAATGGTTGACATGATTTCCTTATCTGATGGTCGACGTGATTTCGTGACTCTGAGGCTTTGGCCTTCATATACACTTACCTATTCTAGTCTCCTTTTTGCCGGAGTAGTTAGCGTCAGAGTTTGTGACTTCGGGGATTTGGACTTCAGGTATATTTACCTGTTCTAGTCTCCTTTTTCGCAGAGTGTTCAACACTAGAGTTGACCTTCTTTTTTCCTTTAGTGTGATCTAACGGTTCCAGTATTTTCACTCCAGATCAATAGTTGATGACGGTTCGTGACTTTGGGGATTCAGAGGTTTCAAGACTTTGTGTCTTATGGGGTCCTCTTATCATCTCATTCCACTTGGTTCTATCTGACGATCAAGATAGATCCTGAGCTAATATAAAAATTGATATCTCACTTGAATTTTCTCCACAAAATATGACGGCTCTACATTCCAGATCGAATCTTGATCCAACAGTTGGAAACCATTTGAATCTATGCTTCAGATCTGTTGATTGAGATATAATTATTCCCAACCTCTTACTTCCCCTCGATCTAATGGTCCTGAATTATCCTGAAAACTACATCAACAGACATGATTCCTCCTCGATTCAATGGTTGTGATTACTCCTGAAATTCAAAAGGGAACAATCACGATTACTCCACAATCGTTTGCATAGATTTCCTTAATTGTGCCTTCTCTCTAGATATTTTTCTGCATTGATCCACCTTAGAGATGATCTAGTAATATGAGGGACTCCTTTGTTCCTCATGATATGTCTTATGTGAAACCTACTACGTTATATCTCCTGAGATTTAGTAGCTCACAGACATATTTGATCTTCTTGATAATGACAATACCATAATACCATGCCCGACATTGATCATTTTGTCCCTCTTTGATACTCCCTCTGAGGGGATGGCCATCGTGTCTATGAATCTCTCCCCCTAGAATCATGCTTCTACAACCAATCATGGGAAGAATAATAAATCCACCTATATTCTCATAACAAATCTTCTTTAGAAACCATTTCACATAACTTCACTGAGAAAATACATAACCAAAATTGTTCCTAGGAAGATGAATACCCTCAACAAACCATGTCAGATCCTGGATAGAAATATACCATCAAGCCATGTTTCTTTCAATGATGCTAGTTATCTATTAATTCATTTGTAATCCAATATCCTCTTCATTTTTCTATGCTTCAATACTCATAGGGGTATCAACAGGAATATTTTTAAGTCTTCCCTAATTTATCCGTTCTTTCTTTGTTTATAATTTTTTAGGAGTTTCAGTAGATCATTAAAATAGCACTAGAAAACTTCTGAGATCATCATCACTCGATTCTTCTGGTTGGTATACTATTGAAGATTCATCATCATCATCATTATTTTGTGTAACAAAAACTTCTTCATCTTCTTCTTTAGAATTTTATTTTTCTCTTTTTCTTTCATTGGCTAGTGGACTATTGATTTGCAAGACATCATCAAGAACTACAATTGTGTCATATTCTTCTTTAGGAACTCTCCTTTCTTGAGCTTGATTCATTTTATATGAAAAACTTTGATTTTTATATTCTTTATTAGAATTTTTACCCACCATTATCCTACTAATAACTTCATCAATTTTAGGTGCAATATATTCATCATCTTTCTTGCTTTGTACTTCAGATATTATTTTCCATGTCTTCTTATTTTGTTTGTTAGGGTTTCCTATATTCAAGGATTGCATTGGTAATCTACATTCTCTAGTTTTATGACCATAGTTGTTGCATTTTTGGCATTCAATAATGAATTTTTGCAAAGGATAAAATGAGTTATAGTTTCTCTTCTCTGCATTGTACTTATTGTTCTTATATCTTTAGACATTTTTATGATTGTATTGTCCATAAGCTTTGCAGTGTACTACCTTATGTCCAAAATTATTGAAAGAATAACAACATCTAATAAATAGATATTTATTAGGGGTATTCCTTCTGGTGATTGTATTTTTCTTGTCATCTTTTACTCTATTAGGGAGTGTTGATTTATGTTTATGTGGAACAATTTTCAATGGTATCATATTTTCCTTATTATCTTCTCTTCTTAAGGAGCATTTTAGAGCATCTGTGTAACTGATTGGCCTTTTAAATATTCCTTTTGATGTAGTGGTTGAGTCTTGGTTGTATCTCAAACCAGTCTTGTTGTTTGGTGACCTCTGGCTACTGAGAATTTCATCCAATATTTTTTAACTATTTTCAAATTTTGATCTCGTCTTTTCTTTTTCAAATTCATCTTCTAGCAACTCAATCTCAGCATCTAGATTCTTACATACTTGTTCTCTATTATTGAGTTTTTATAAAATGACTTCTTCGATTCTTTTATCTTCTAGGGGATGGGACTTCAAATCATTGATGATGTATTCTGACTCTTTGATGGTTCTTGATGCATCTATTTCTCTTGACTAATGCGATTCTTCAAATTCTTGAAGTTGTGCCCTAAGTAGTTTGTACTTCTTTTAATACTTTCTTAGTTCCTCCAGATCACTAATCTGTTCTTCTTCTATATCTACTTCACCTTCACTTTCATAGTTTTCTTCATTATCTATATTATTTTTTTGAGTGTTCATTCTCATAAATAAAAGCTCTAAATATTCATCTTCACTCATATATGAAGAGTTGATGTCTTCTTTAGAGTAGAAGTTTTTCTTTTTCTTATAAAATTTCTTCGTGTATTGGTATTTATGGTTGTGGCCTTCTTCATAATCATTATACTCCTACTTGGGATAGGGACATTTGTTAGAAAAGTGTCCGATCTTTCCACAGTTGAAACATTTGAAGGGTAACTTTCCTTTATATTTTCCAAATCTGTTCTGGAGTTTATTTATAAAGTTGGCCTCTTCTACATCTGATATGTATGACTGATCTTCATTAGACATGTGTTCATGTTTATTCTTTTCTTTAGATTCCTTAAAGGTTGTTTCTTATTTTGATGATTTTTCATTCCTTGTTCTCATCTCATATGTTGTAAAAATTCCATGAAGTTGATCTATTGTGAGTTTGTCAATTTTTGGTCTATCTTCAATTGTGGAAATCTTGGAATCATATCTCATAGGTAATGACCTTAATACATTTTTCACAATTGGTTTATCGGTAAGTTCTTCTCCTGCTGCTCTGATTGAATTAACATCTACCCTATGAAAGTATTTAATAATGTTCTCTTCTTCTTTCATCATCAAATTTTCAAACTAAGTTCTATAGGTTTGTAGTTTGGTTTCCTTGAATTTGTTATCTCCTTCATATACAACCTCCAATTTATCCCATATTTTCTTAGCTGACTTACAATGCATAACCTTTGCACATCAAGAATTTTTCAATCCTCTTAAAATTGAATTAACTGCTATTGAGTTGTCATTGGATATCTTTTTTCCTACAGTATTTGTGGGTGGATTAGCTGGTGTAGTGTAACCATCTACAACATATTTCCAAACATCAAAGCCAAGATCCAACATGAACCTTTTCATTCTTATTTTCCAAAGAGAATAACCACCTCTGTTAAACAATGGTGCTTTGTTGGAAGACATTCCCTCTTGTTGATCCATTTTCAGAATCTACCTTTCAATTATTAGACTATGATGAAGGCAGTCTCTCTGATACCAATTGTTGGAAATACTAAGAGGGGGGGGGGGGTGAATCAGTATTACACTTTTTAAACAATTAGCAATTACTTTGTTATTTTATGAATCACCACAATAGATCAACTATGAACTTGTACTGAAATCAATTATATAAATATAATTAACATGAATTACAATGTTATATAAAGAATAGTCAATGAGAACAATCATTTTTTATAGCACCAAATCTAGGAGACACAAATCCCCTTCTTCAGGGCACCAACCCTAGGAAGAACCAACTCCCTTGTATTTAGGGAACCAACCCTAGGAAGCACCAACTCCATTATATTTAGGGAACCAACCCCAGGAAGCACCAACTCCCTTAACTTTAGGGAACCAACCCTAGGAAGAACCAACTCCTTCACACTTTGCTTAGTAAAGGATTGAATCCTTCTGTGCTCCTCCCTTCCACCCTCATGACATTAGTATCATTGGTTCTTCTTCTTGGACTTTATTTCTTCTTTGATCTTAGGATATGGATTGTAGAGAAATTTCTTCTTCACCATTCTTTCCTTCTTATATTGTCTTCCAACTGGTTTGAGTGTTGAATCATTGTGTCCCTTTGCTTGGACCATTGCACCTCTTCATTTAATTTAAAATTAATAACATTTGTCTTTTAATTTACAATTAATATCTCCCTCTATTATTATTTCACATATTAGTGTGAATGCTCTTCAACTTAGTGAGAGGTAATTACATAAATCGATCACAAGTATAGATCGATTTCTTTTAACTCAATCCCATGAATTCTCATTTTATCCTTAAGCTTATGTCGTGTCTCCAATTCTCCAATAGATCATATTTAATCTTTTTGATTAGCTTTCCAATGCATTGGATGTATTAGATCACTTAACATCAATCAGACAGAATCCAGATCCTGTCTGGTTTAAAGTTTCTTCCTGATCGAGGAAAAATTCTTCCTTTGTATGTTAAATTCGCACAGACGCACTTTCAGGACCTCTATTCCATATGACAATAGGCAGTGACTAAGCACTAAGCCAAGCGAGTGCTTAATCACTTATCAAGATTGACGTTCGTGTTTTATTTTCACATTTAGATGGATAGTTCTTGTTCTCTACGGGACTTTGGCATTCCGTGACTCCTCCCTTTCTAGTCTTCTAATTCTTCCCGAGAAAATTCCATCAGAGTGCATATCAACACATCCCTACTTAATAACCTTCTAATGTCCAAGATCTAGGACCATGGTCTTAGGAACAAAGAATCTCCCACTCTTTGAGTATTCATTTATTCATGACTTCGGGCTACTCAAACTATGAAGTAGTTCAATCCCTCTGAAGGTTTACCTACCGAATAAGTCATAAAATGATGATGACCACTTGCTATTGGTTAACATGTCATGCTTACTCTATCCTTCCACTAGTACGTTTGATATAAGTTTCATGAGAGAACCTAGAGGATATTATATCAACGAACAACATTATTTCATGACTTCACCCTTCAGCGCTTCAGGCATTTTTCTAGTAGGAGAAGTTGAACATCCTTGAAGGTTGTAATACCAGAGTGACATGTCTTGATGATGTCACTCAAGATGATGTGGACCCTAATTATTTGTGCCATGTGTCACCCTGATTTGTGACTTTCACAGACCTTATGTCCCATATGTATTTTGACACTTGTCATCATCTAATTTGGCTATGTGTCATCTATTGATGACATGGTCCTGTTGATGTGGGCCTAAAGATGTGTCACATGCCCTCCTCCTAGATCTAGCAGTCATAGGTTCATATTAAGTTTCTTATTGATCTAATAGTTTTCGTTGCTTTAGGAATATGACACTTCTGAGACTTTGATATAATCCTCCTGAATTGGCGAAGTGCCAAATAGATCTATCATCGTAGATATTTCCTTTCTTGATCCTATGGCCTCTGTTTATTCCAAAAATATGGGGTTCGAGAGTTCTTGGTTCATCTGGGTTGTTTATTCCCGTAGTAGGTAAAGGTTATAGCTAACCATTCTCTGATAGGTTTAACTCCAGATCAATAGTTCACGGGATTTCCTAATTTGATGGTTGGCGAGAGTTCGATACTCCGAGGCTTCGGCCTTGAGGTACACTTACATGTTCTAGTCTCATTTTTTCCAGAGTGGTCAGCGTCAAAGTTGACCGGAGTTCACGAATTATTAGCTTCATCCTTCGGGTAGATTTATATATTCTAGTCTCCTTTTCGTCGGAGTGGTCAGTGCCAAAGTTGAACGTCTTTTTTCCTTTAGTGTGATCTGATGGTTGTAGTATTTTCACTCCAGATCAATGGTTGGCGATAGTTCATGACTTCGGGGCTTTGATGGTTTCAATACTTTATGTCTTATGGGGTCCTCTTATCTTGTCCTTCCACTTGGTTCTATTTGACAATCACGATAGATCCCGAGCTGATATAACGATTGAGAGCTCACTTGAATTTCCTCCACAAAATTTGGCGGCTCTAAATTCCAGATCAAATCTTGATCCAACGGCTGGAAACCATATGAAGCTCCTTATTTACATATGTCAGTTTAAATATAATTCTTCCCAACCTCTAACTTCCACTCGATCTGACGGTCTTGAATTTTCCCGAAAACTACATCAATGGAAAAGATTCCTCCTCAATTCAATGGTTGTGATTACTCCCGAAATTGAAAAGGGAACATTCACGATTACTCCATAATATTTTGCATAGATTTCCTTAATTTTCCCTTCTCTCCTAAGATTTTTTTGCATTGATCCACCATAGAGATGATCTGCTAATATGAGGGACTCCTATGTTCCTCGTGCTATGTCTTTTGTGCAACCTACTATGTTATCTCTCCTGACATTTAGTATCTCATATACATACTTGATATTCTTTATAATGACAATACCATAATACCATGTCCGACATCGATCATTTTGGCCCTATTTTACATCAATGCCAACACCATAACACCATGTCCAATAATATTACCCCATAGTCCTTTGATCAAGTTAGAACAGAGGGAAAATTAATGTCCAGAAGCCTTCAAAATTCGTTGCCCCAACGATTTGTTGTAATATTTTGTTGCAAGTGAGGCATGGGGCCCCGAAGTTTTGAAGCTCATAGTTAATCTCCATCATATAATAATGAGTGAGTGTGAGTCTGGATAATATTGGTTGTTGTTTTGAGAAGTGGAAAATCCCCCGAATCCTAGAATCCCAAAATCTTCTCAGCCATAGATTGTGTAAGGGAGGAAAATTCATGCTATTCGTTCGATCAGATCCAATCATTTGAAAAGGAGGGAGAAGTGGAAGGATAGGAGGAACCCTACACCACTGGTCAAGTCACTTTATGTCTAGATTCAATCAGAAAATACTTCGACTCCTTTGGGTAAAACGCTGGTTGGAGAAAATTCTCCTGGAGCTCCGAAGTCCCGGAGATCTGGAGCGCCTTTAGCTGAGCACCTAGTTTTATCTGCGATCATGTGCATGAATCCATTGGAGAAAAAGGACCCTCTCAAAATACCAAATTTTACGCAATGATAGTGAAGGGCCTGTGGTAAAGAGTTCTAGGGGTGTTGTAAGGACCCACGAGCCACTTTGACACCTATGAGATTTGATCCTAGACCAAGAGGTCGTGCTAAAACTTAGGGGTTTACATCAGCTGGTATCAGAGTAGTAAAAATATCTGTCAGGAGATAGATTGGAAGTTATTCCTCTGAGGAGATGCAGTGAGAGATATTAAGTCAATGTATCCATGGAAGAAGAAATGAGACAACTTTGAGCAAGGATGGATGTCATGGAAACAACACAAAAGAGAGCACCCAAGGTTGGTGATGTTAGTGATGTTGAAAGAGAAAATCCAGGAGAAGAGGAAGTTGTGGGGGAAGAAGAAGCAAAAGAACGATTGTTGAGAGTTGTTGTCAAGATAGGAACTAGAGCAAAGATGGAAGTATCAATGTACAAAGGTAATTTGATGTAGAAGAGTTGATTGACTAGACAAATTCCTTAGACAAATATTTTGATTAAGAGGAGATTGATGATGAGAAGAAAGTAAAGCATGATGTGACCAGGTTGAAGGGACATGCAACTTTATGGTGGGATGAGTTACAGGTTGATAGAAGGAGGAAAGGTAAGTCCATGATTAAGAGTTGGGATAGAATGGTAGCTAAGATCAAGGATAAATTCATACCCAAATATTATCAGTTGAATTTGTTCAGAAGGTTACAGAATCTGGGATAGAAAGGTTTGTCAGTAAAGGAGTACACTGAAGAATTCTATAAATTGAATATAAGAGCAGGACATAGGGAAAATGATGAAGATAAAGTTGTTATATATATAAATTGGTTGAGGTATGAAATTCAAGATGAAATTAGTATAGTGACAATGAGGACTGTAGAAGATGCTTATCAAGCAGCCCTGAAGAAAGAAGAAAAATTGGTAGGAAAGAAGAGTCAGAAGAACAAGGGAAAGGAACCACAAGAGAAAAGTTCCAGAAGAGAAGGGAAGATACTAGTAGTTCTAGCGATGAGATAGCTAGAGGAGGCGTTTCTAGAGGAGGAGAATCTAGAGTAAGGAGACAATTTCCAAGAGGTAGAGGAAGAGGCAGAGGAGAAGAGATTAAGTGTTATTCTTGTGGAAATATAGAACACATGTCTTGGGAATGTCTTAAAAACAAAAATGCAGGTTTCAGATAAGCTCATGTTGTTGAGGCTCAATAGAAGATGGTGGAGAATATTGTTCCTAAGATTAATCCTAAGGCTCAAAGATTAATGTCAGGCATCATGAGTTTTTAAAGAAAATGTTTTAAATGAGTGTTTTTCCTACCTTTAGTTCTATAAGAAATGATATTTCAATGAAATTAATAATAGGAAAATACAAAGGTTATATTTCATTGTCTGAGTCATAATTATAATATCAAATGGTGTGAAAGAAAGTTACAAAACTATTAAACAAATCTAGGCATCAATTGCATATGACTCTCACCTTGTTTGCAGCGGAAGAAAAGTAGAGAACGCACCCTTGAACATGATATGAAATGTAGTAATTCACATATAACACAGGTCTTTTTTTACTCATAGTAAATATAGAGGAAAAACTATTTACCTAATGAATTACTGGTATAATATGATCACAATACTTGTAATACTAAATTGCAATCAAATGCTTTTCAAGGAATTACATAAAGAAATTCGAAGAAATGAAAATATAGAGGAGACACATAACTCAAATTGAACGAAAATTAGAATCCCTGTCTGCACTTGTATTAATACTCAAAAAGGAAGTTTCTCTATTACATCTGGCAAGAAGTCACCCCCACAGTGGGCTCAGAGCCTCCCTGAATAGATCTAAAATCTATCTATTTTTACAAAACATTTCTCAACTGAAAAATCGTTAGACTTCTTACAATATTTAATTAAAATAACATATATCTTAATAAAACAACAGTGTGTAAATTTTGATGATTCTCACTGGCGTTCTCCTCTATCTCTTCACTTTATGGTGGGAGTGTTCCTTTCCTTAGTCCTTTGGGCTGAGTACAGATGTCACAAAGTCCACCTTAATAATTCAACATACTGTCTTGGTCGTTTTAGTTTCGTTGCCATTTGTCCCTCCAAATATGTTCAACAAGGCAATGAATTTGTTAGAAAAACAGGACCGTGGAACAATAAAATAAAACAAATGCAGAAATAGAACACAGAAGACACACAATACAAGAGAGACACAGATTTATGTGGTTCACCCATTGTGGGATACGTCCACCAGAGAAATTGCCAGGTCCTTCCTTTATTATTATCCAGCAAATGAAGGGATACAACCTACAACAAAACCCACTGTAACTTCCCCTTCATTCTCTCACGGTCTCCTCTCTCAGAATACAATATTCACCATCAACCATAGCCACGATACATTTCCCTCAAGAAAAGAGGGTTGCCTTCTAGGGAAAACAAACCCTAACATAATCTCTACCGTTAGATCTGCGACCTTATAATGAACGGTCCAGATTTACAATGAAATTACAATATACTTTTACTAGGCAATTTTTGCTTCGGGGGCTTCACCCTCGAACCCCCGCTTGCCCCTAGACCCCCTAGCCGAGGGGATAGCCCCCCCGGACCCTGCAGAGGGGGTACCCCCCCTCTGCACTCCCCCGCGTGGAAGAGTGTACATACTTCTGGGGTGTAAATACTTCATGGGGTATAAACATGGCTGAAAGCAAGGACCTCTGAATTAGGAAGATAATCAGGCTCCACAACCAACAATCTCCCACTTGGAGACTGATCTCAACAACTCCACCACTGCTGTATATCCTGGACTCTGAACCTTCCTGGACCTGGCAAATTTCTCATTTTCATCTTCATTCTTGAAGACCAATTGAAACTAAGCAGGAACTCAGTTTCTCCCTGGTTACTCCCTTTGTTAACATGTTTGCAGGATTCTGGCTAGTGTGTATCTTTTCCAGCTTCAATTTTCCATCTTCCAAGGCGGATCTTATGAAGTGGTACCTCAACTATATATGCTTAGTATTCGAATGGAAGGCTGCTTTATTTGCAAGGTGAATGGCACTCTGACTATCACAGTACAACCTGTTGTTCTCCTGCTTCTTTCCCAATTCCTCCATAAACCTTTGTAACCAAATCATCTCTTTACTAGCCTCTGTAGCAGAAACATACTCTGCCTCTATTGTTGA
>ML811197.1:40374-59271 GCA_009831015.1 Picea engelmannii | reverse complement strand
CTGGGGTGTAAATACTTCATGGGGTATAAACATGGCTGAAAGCAAGGACCTCTGAATCAGGAAGATAATCAGGCTCCACAACCAACAGAATCACAGTTGATATCATGGGGGAAGGATAATCAAATGAATAGCATTGCATTGGCTCATCAAGGAATGAATAATGGGCATAGGGAAAAGTAACAGTATATGGGAAGAATGATGATGTAACAAGTGTATGATGATGAAGTGGGGATAAGTGGAGATTAGAATATGGGTGAATGAGATAAGTGGCTGTTGAAGTGGACGGTATTGAGAGCATGGAGGGTGTGACAGGTAGGAGGGTGAAAGGTGGATTGGGTGGAGGACAGGTGTTAAGTCAAGATTCTAATAGTAGATTTTGTGGGGGCACGAGGGGGTGGTTTGAAGTAACCCACTTTTTGTCCTGCAATGCACCTCGTGATGCCACGTATCCCCAAGAGAAAAATGTGCTTTAAATTCTGGGACCACCCTTCAAAATTAAACCTCACACAACTTCTCCCCCCACAATCTTTCTCAGTTGTTGATCTCCAAAAATCCAACTGTCTATCTTCGCAAATTGAGATAAGCGCCCAAAGTTTAGCTGAGGGCACAACTATTGGTCATATGTAGAGAAGATAGAGAGAATTTCATGCAATTCATGTCTGTCGATTTGAGTAGGGGACACATGTCAGGCAATCCCCATATTCAGATATTTCATACTCTGAGGGGGAGGAAATAAGTGTTGAGTAAATAACTCTCGAGAACCTGAAGCCCATCTAAACCGTTTATCGAAGTGGACATGTAGAAGTAGATCATGCGTTTGGTGGATAACCACTTCAGAAGAAAGATGGATGTGTGAAGCGAGAACTCCTGAAGCCCAGAGTTCAGAAATAAATCATCATCATTGAAATCAAGAGGACACGTGGCAGGAGATCCTCTACTTCAAAGACTTATCACTTCGGAGATTTTCTCCTTGGAATGCTTCAATCCCAGAGTTCTGAAGTAAATTGTAGCCATCCAATATCAAAGGACATCGGCGGGAGATCCTGTACTTCGGATATTTTCACCTCGAAACGCCTGAAACCCAGAGTTATGAATTAAATTTTAGTCGTCCAATATCAAATGACATGCGACGTCAGATCTTCCACTTCGGGGACTTAGCACTCCGGAGAGTTTGTTCTCCCCTTTCTGACTATTTAGCCCCTTCCCTGCTATATTTGGTCCCTTTCTTAGTTTATCAAGCTTCCAAATTGGTTTAGCATTCTGCTAGATTCTGAGGTCAAGCTTCCTTGCAACTTTTCATGGCACAAAAAATTAACCCAATTGTAACAAGAGAAATCTGTAAGCTCTTCGCTGAATAAAAACTGCTAATCACAATTCAAATCATTAACTTTAGCCAATCATACATATTTTTAATACTTCAACATTCGTGAGTGTTGGGCATAATTAGGGTATAAACCTCCCGAAGGTCAAATTCATGAAGAATTTAATCTCCTATTACTCACTTTTATGTTTTACTTTATCATGTTTTAAACCTTGAATTAGCCTTAAGTCCTTCAGGATTTCGAGAATTCGGGGTTTTGGAATGTAACAGGATGTAAATCTCCCGAAGTTTGAAACTGCGAAGTGGTTAATTAACATTTAATCATGATTATCCTCAGTTATTAAACTCTTTAAAACACTTTTACTCTTTATAATGTTCATTACTTCGGCTCTTTGAAACTTTGTAGGTTTGTGAACTCGCTCTTTTTTATAACTCCCGAAGGACGATCTCACAGAGTGACATGGAATAGATGACATCATTCTTGATGACATGCCAAGAAAAGAAAGGTGCAACTTGTCACTTGAAAACATCTTAATCATCTGACATAAATGTCAAAAGTAAGTGCCACATGTCAACCCAAATTAAGAGACATGTGTCCCATGAGTCATGAGCAATTATCTTCGGGTTTCAAAAATTCGGGGTTTTCATTATTTAGACTTGTTGGAATACCTGAAGTGTGAAGCTCCGAAGCGAACGTTTTCTTTAAAAATCAAGCAACTTATACAATTTGGATATCATTAATACCGTTTGATAAAATTAGATTAGCTAATCGATGATGGATATCATAAGCACCTTTTCAAAAAGCGATGGATTTATCTTTAAATTTAAAAGGAGAATCTCCAAGTTTCTTTTTCTTTTTGGGTAAAAATTGTATTTCTAAGAGGCCAAATCTAAAGCTCAAAATCTCAAAATTAAACGTGTTCCAACATAGGCTCCATCTAGGGATTGCGGCTACATGTGAGGCGTGAAAGAATAGTAGACCAAGTGTCGTTATTGGGTATATGGAGTCATTATTTATTTTTGAAAAACACTTTCCAATTTTATTTAAGAATTAATCATTCATAGGAAAATGAAACTAACCAAGTCGAAAAATATTCAAAACATACTTAATGATTGATCTCAAGTTAGGCTATTAAAAATTTCTTTTTCTTAAAATTGATTTCATAATTGTTTAAGATAATCAAAATAATTTTAACTAAAATATCAACTTCGACTGACTTTGTTCGCTTCAAGGTTAAGCAAATGTAACATGTTTATTTAGGGAATCCCCAGTTGGTTCAGGATGTAAATATCATCGAAAAGAGAACTAGATGATAGAGTATGTTATATGGATATGTATGATATCCTTACAGATACCATAGATATTTCTTCACTTCCAATGAGCATGTTCAGTACCCTGGTGAAGTTATCTATTTCTCCCATTGAATTTTCTTTCACCACTTCAATTAGCACTTTTGTATTTTGCTGAGATGAGAGAAATCAATATATGAATTTCCTTTCATCATATCTTTTGGACAAGATGGGGCCAATCAGATTATGAATTTCCTTTCACAATCTGTCTTGTATTTTAATATTTTTAAGTTGGGGCAATCAATCTGTATGTCAAATACAAGGGATGATATCTGTTTAAATTGTTTGAAATGAAGTTCTGTCAACAATTTTAGGAATACTTTGAAACTAACTTTCTTCCAATTTTCAATACAACTTCGCCTATAGGAATTTTTTTTTATGGGAATCTTAATCTTTCAGGGATCAACCTTGAGCGAATTAGTCAGTTTAAAGTCTGATAGGAGAGCTAAAATTATCAGGATTAGCCAAGACACAATTTCTCAATTAAAATCAAAGGAACATAAAAAAAATTGCCTAACCGTGTTTTGAAAATATGTTTTTAAGTTTTCATAGTCAAGGTAAGTTACTTTGTTTTTATGAAGACTAAGAAAGGATAAATAAAATATGAAGTGGATAAGAACTTGGGGATAGGCAAAGATAACCAAATCAAGGATTCAGAGGGCTTGACACAAAATACCCTGATCCTACACAAGTTTGTGTATTTTAGTTCAAATTACTTTCAAGTTTATTTATTATCATTTTTATTTTTATTCCAGAGATGGCTTTAGAATTTATCAGCATGACACTTTAAGTTGTAACTTTATACCTCTCTGATTTTTAGGTCAGGTGATAATATTATCATGAGAAAAACTTCCTTCACATTCATTTCAAAAATAATTTTCTTGAAATTTTATTTGAACTATACAAAGAGTAGGAACTCATACCTTATTTTACTTTTGAATTTTCCGCAAGGAAGATTATTAATTTACCACCTGTTTTTAGAGAAATCGAATGTTTGAATGCTGACTTTTTATTAAACCTCATATCTTGTTCAAGGAGATCTATTTTGAAAAACACCAATAACAATATACCACGTGCCTTCATCCTTCTGCGGCCTAGAATTAAGCATGTTAAACTTTGAACCCCATCATTGGGCTATGGAGTCATAATTCCTAAAACCTGAACCATACTGGATGCCAGACTCAGAACCGAACTACTGAACTGAAATGAAATGTTGATTTGGACAACTTATTTATATACATTGTCCCTACACTAATCAGGTGAAAATCCATTTATCAAGTAATATGGAATTTCCAATGGAGCCATGCAAATAGTATATTGCTTAACATACCTTGTTTTATGTTGGATGAAGGAATGAAAACATAATAACTTTTTTGCATCAAATAATGAGTAGGTAGCTTGCACTTACCGCTGAAGTTTGGCTACAAAAAACACGCTGCAACATTTTGGACCTCTTGAATAAAATACTCCAACCAAACATCCATTGGATCATGGAAAGATAAATAATTTTCAGAATCAAGCAATGCCTCTTCCTGCTGGCCTAGCTGCATGAAAAGCCTTTGCACACTTTCTCCACTACTGATCTTTTCTTTTCCTGGATCGAGAATGTCATATTGAGGCTCACTAGTTTGTTTCTCATCAATTGCTAAATAGGAAGGAGAGATCAACTACTGTAGTAGCCCCTCCTTATCTCCTCCGTCACCTGTCCAAGAATCTTCTTCATCGATGTCATACACATGTTGATTTCTTTTATAGTGCAATTGATAATTTTCCTGCTGAAGTGAACTCTCTGAAGAAAGAGAAATACTTTGTTGCTCGTCAACTTAAAAATTGCATTCATCATAGTTATCAAACAAAGGATAGCTATTGTATGTTTCCATGCATGTTGGGAAAGAAATTTTCTCTTCTTCATCGTCTGGATACTCATCATAAATAGGATAATTATATAAAATTTCTGAACTTTGACTTTCAAAAACTTCCATTTCTTGATGATCTAGTAATGATGACTGAATAATAGTAGCTTGATCAAAATAAGAATTTAGAAAAGTAGTTTGATCATGACAATAATTACTATGAACATTTGGTACAATGAAAAATGCACTTAGAGTATCGTTGCCATTGTGAGTATCATTACTGAAATCATCTTTTCCAAGAGTTGATTGCTTATGGTCTTCAATAAGTCATTGGCCTTCGCAAGGATCTAGATCAGCAGAAAATTCATCATCTTGTCTTTGATCAACTTGAAGGACTGGAGGGTCTATAAGGATTTCTTCATTTTTACTTGCAATAATGTTGTCTTCATTCTTACTATTGTAAGAAACCTCTTCTTGATTTACTTCAAAGTCTTCTTCATATAAATTTTCTTGATCTATTTAAAGGATATCTTGTTTTTCTACAAATTCTTCTTCATATAGTTGACCACAATTGCTATCATGTTATGATTTTTCATCAACAAACTGATCATCTCTACAATCTTGTTCTACGAAATCTAAATTGAAATAGTCTTCAAAAAGAAACTCTAATGAATACATTATTTTGCAATTTTATGAAAATCTGCATGGAATTCTTTTAATGATGAAATGCTGGAAGGGAGTAGAGATTTGTACCAAAGTCGAGCATCCCCTCCCAGACTAAACATGAAAAATTTCATC
Organism: Picea engelmannii; assembly: GCA_009831015.1. Lineage (NCBI taxonomy): Eukaryota > Viridiplantae > Streptophyta > Pinopsida > Pinales > Pinaceae > Picea > Picea engelmannii. Next base: position 53,949 of record ML811197.1, on the reverse strand, counting down.
AAAACATATTCATGATGAATATCTAGTTGATGCATGAGCTTATGAAATTCAAACAAATGTTGAGCAGGATTATCATCATTATCCTCTCTAAAACTAGGAAGATGATCTCCCCATTCTTTAATATCAGGAACAACGTTTGGAAAACCAAAAAAAATTGTAAATTCCAAAGGAGAAAACCTCGCAACAATCCAAGCAGTGAAAGAACTTGAAATTTTGAAAACAATGGAGTCTCCAGTGAATCATGTCGAGTCTTCGAACCAAGGAGTCGCCAGGTGAAAAATGAACCTTTTCACGTATTCAATCTTTGTTCACCATCAAAGATTAAATTTTTACTTTGTCGTTTTCCCAAGGAAAAATAACTTTGTTTCTCCGTCCCTAGCAACGACACCAAAAAGATGTTGTTCTTGAGATTAATCCTAAGGCTCAAAGATTAATGTCATGAATCATGATTTTTTAAAGTAAATGTTTTAAATGACTGCTTTTCCTACCTTTAGTTCTATAAGAAATGATCTTTCAATGAAATTAATAATAGGACAATACAGAGGTTGTATTTCATTGTCTAAGTCACAATTATAATATCAAGTGGTGTGAAAGAAAGTTGCAAAACTATTAAACAAATCTAGGCATCAATTGTTGATGAGTCTCACCTTGTTTGTAGTGGAAGAAAAGTAGAGAAGGAACCCTTGAACAGGATATGAAATGCAGTAATTCACATAGAATGCAAGTCTTATTTTACTCACTATAAATACAGAGGAAAAACTGCTTACATAATGAATTATTGGTATAATATGATCACAATATTTTTAATACTAAATTGAAATCAATCTCTTTTCAAGGAATTACATAAACAAATTCAGAGAAATGAAAATACAGAGGAGACACATAACTCAAACTGAATGAAAATTAGAATCTGTGTCTGCACTTGTTTTCTATATATTTATACAAAAAATTTCTCAATTGAAAAGATGTTAGACTTCTTACAATATTTAATTAAAATAATATATATCTGAATAAAAAACCAGTGTGTAAATTTTGATGATTCTCGTTGGAGTTCTCCTCTTTATCTTCGCCTGCTGGTGGGAGCATTCCTTTCCTTAGTCCTTTGGGCTAAGTACAGATGTCACAAAGTCCACCTTAATAATTCGGCATATTGTCTTGGTCGTTTTAGTTTTGTTTCCATCTATCCCTCCAGATATGTTTCGCAAGGCAATGAATCATAGTTGAGATCATGGGGGAAGGATAATCAGACGAATAGCATTACATTGGCTCATCAAGGAATTAATAACAGGCATATGGAAAAGTAATTGTCTATGGGAAGAATGATGATGGAACAAGTGTATGATGATGAAGTGGGGATAGGTGGAGATTAGAATGCGGGTGAACGAGATAAGTGGTTGATGAAGTGGATGATATCAGGAGCATCATGGGTGTGATAGGAAGGATGGTGAAAGGTGGATTGGGTAGAGGACATGTGTTGAGTCAGGATTTTAACGGTCGATTCTGCAGGGGTGCGAGGGGGTGTTTTGATGTAACCCACTTTTCATCCCGCGTACCCCCGAGATAAAATCATGGTTTAAATTGCGAGACCTCCCTTTGAAATTAAACCCCACACAACTTTGCCTGTCGCATTTGCGCTCAACCACTGATATCCAAAAATCTGACTGTCGATCTTTGCAAAGTGAGATAAGCACCCAAAGTTAAGACGAGGTCACAACTCTTCGTCATATGTATAGAAGATAGAAAAAACCTCGTGCAATTCCTGTTCATCGATCTAAGTGGGGGACATGTGTTATACAATCCCCATATTCATCTATTTTGTACTCTGAATGGGAGTCAAGCAGTGCTGAGTAAACAAATCCCGAAGAATTGAATCCCATCTGGACTGTTTATCGAAGTGGACACTTGGCAGGAGATCCTGCACTTCGATGGATAACCACTTTAGAATAAATATGGATGTGTGAAGCAAGAACTCCCGAAGCCCAAAGTTCTGAAGTAAATCTTCATCGTTGAAATCAGGAGGACATGCGACATGAGATCCTATACTTCAGAGACTTAGCACTTCAGAGGTTTTCACCTCGGAACGCCCGAATCCCAAAGTTCTGAAGTAAATTGTAGCCATCCAATATCAAAGGACATGTGGTGGGAGATCCTATACTTTAGATACTTATCACTTAAAATATTTTCACCTCGTAACTTCTGAAGCCTGGAGTTCCGAAGTAAATTTCAGTCATCCAATATCAAAGGACACGCGACATCAGATATTCCTCTTTGAGGAGTTAGTTCTCTGAAGTGTTTGTTCTCCCCTTTATGTCTATTTAGCCCCTTTCCTACTATATTTGGTCCCTCTCTTAGTTTATCAGGCTTCCAAACTAGTTTAGCATTCTGCTAGATTTTGAGGTCAAGCTTTCTTGCAAATTTTTGTGGCGCAAAAAATTAGCCTGCCTGTAACAAGAGAAAATTGTAAGCTCTTCGTTGAATAAACATTGTTAATCGCAATTCAAATAATTAACTTTATCCAATCATGCATATCGTTAATACTTCGACGTTCGTGAGTGTTGGACATAATTAGGGTATAAATATCCCGAAGGTCAAATTCATGAAGAAGTTATTCTCCTATTACTCACTTTTTTGTTTTACTTTATCATGTTTTAAACCTTGAATTAACCTTAAGTCCTTCGAGATTTCAGGAATTCATGGTTTTGGAATGTAACGGGTTGGAAATATCCTGAAGTCCAAAATTGCAAAGTGGTTAATTAAAATTTAATCATGATTAGCCTCAGTTATTAAACTCTTTAAAAAAAAATCATTTTATAATGTTCGTTACTTCGACTCTTTGAAACTTCGGGGGTTTGTGAACTCACTCTTTGTTATAACTCCCGAAGGGTGATATTACGGAGTGACATGGTAGAGATGATGTGGCAGATATGATGTCATTCTTGATGATGTGTCAAGAATATAAAGGTGCCACGTATCACTTATAAATGTTTGAATCATTAGACGTAAATGTCAAAAGTGATTGCCACGTGTCAACCCAAATTAAGAGACATGTGTCCCATGAGTCACGAATGATTATCTTTCAGTTTTAGAAATTCGGGGTTTTCATTGTTTAGGATTACTGGAATACCCGAAGCACGAAGCTCCGAAGCGAATTTTTTATTTAAAACTCAAGCAACTTCTATAGTTCGTAGATCATTAAGACCGTTTGATAAAATTGGAGTAGATAATCGATGGTTGATATCGTAAGCGCCTTTTCAATAAGCGATGGATTTATCTTTAAATTTAAAAGGAGAATATCTAAGTTTCTTTTTCTTTCTAGGTGAAAATTTGATTTCTAAGAGGCCAAATCTAAAGCTCAAAATCTCAAAATTAAACGTGTTCCAACAGAGACAGATATGAAAGAAGAAGTTGTTGTAGAGGGAAGATCACTCATGATGAGGAAATTCCTTGTGAAGATGGAAAAAGAGGTGCAGGAGCCAATACAAAGAACAAGTCTATTCAAAGCTACTTGAAAAACAAAATATAGAGTATGCAAGGTGATTATAGATAGTGGGAGCACTGATAATTTGGTATCCACAGAAATGGTGGAAAATGTAAAGTTGAATATGACATCACATCTGAGTCCAAATAGGGTGTCGTGGCTGCAAAAAGGACATCAAGTTATGATAACTAAAAAATGCAAAGTTGAATTTAATATTGGTAGTTATAAGGATGAAGTTTTATTTGATGTCATACCTATGGATGTTTGTCATGTTCTGTTGGGAGGCCATGGAAATATGAAAAAAATTTCATACATGATGGGAGAAAGAATACTTATACCCTTGAGAAGAATGGGTGTAGACATATTTTGTTGCCATTGGAAGATAAGGGAGTCAAAGAGGAGGCTAGTCTGAGTATAGTTCTCATGAGTGGGAAGGAGTTCTTGAAATAAGTTAAGAAAGATCAGGATAGGCAGTTTGTTGTTATAGGTAAGTCGAGAACTATCCTTACAAATACTTCCATGAGTGAATTGCCTATGGAAATCCAATAATTATTGGATGACTTTGTTGAAATTGTGGCAGATGTGTTTCCTCATACTTTACCACCCTTCAAAAGTATTAGTCATCATATTGACCTTATTTTGGGAGCATTTTTTCCAAAAAAAGCATGATACAGATTGACCCCTCAAGAGAATGAAGAGTTCAAGAACTAGGTCCAAGAGTTATTGGATAAAGGGTTGATCAAACAAAGTCTGAATCCATGCACAATACCAACTGTGTTGAGTCCAAAGAAATATGGAGGTTGGAAAATGTGCACAGATTCTAGAGCTATCAAAAAAATAACCATCAGGTATAGATTTCCTTTTCCCAGAATGGATGATTTGATGGATTGTTTGAGTGGAGCTAGTTATTTTTCCAAGATAGATTTGAAAAGTGGTTATCATCGGATAAGAATGAGAGACAAGGATGAATGGAAAACAATATTAAAAAAAAATGAAGGGTTGTATGAGTGGCTTGTTATGTCATTTGCCTTAAAAACTGATCCAAGTCCATTCATGAGATTTATGAATGAAGTGCTCAAAGACTTTATTAGGAAATTTGTAATTATTTATTTGGATGATATCCTAGTATACAATAAGACTAAGGAGGGGCATTTAAGACACTTGAGGATGGTGTTGAGGAGATTGCAGGAAGAAAAGTTGTTGGTAAATTTCAATAAATGTTCTTTTATGAAGATATAAATTGTGTATTTGGGGTTTGTAATCTTTTCAAATGAATTGAATATTGATCTAGCGAAGGTGAGAGTGATAAAAGAGTGTCCTTCTCCAAGGAGTGTGTTTGAGGTGAGAAGTTTTCATGGGTTAGCGAGTTTTTACAGAAATTTCATCAGGAATTTTAGCAGTATATGTGTACCCATATTGGATACTATAAAGAAAGAACATGGATCTTTTGACTAGAAAAAAAAAGCCGAGAAAGGATTTATACTGTTAAAGGAGAATATAACAGAGAAACCCATCTTGATTTTTCCATATTTTAGGAATACTTTCCAAGTCAAATGTGATGCAAGTGGAGTGGCCATTGGTGCAATTTTAAGTCAAGATGATAAGCATGTTTCTTATTTTAGTGAGAAGTTGAATGATGCTAAGAGGAAATATTCGACTTGTGATAACGTATTTTATGCTATAATTCAATCTTTTTAAAAGTGGAGACATTATCTTATTCCAAGAGAATTTATTTTGTATACTGACAATCATGTTTTGCAGTTTATAACTAGGCAAGAGAAGTTGAATCAGAGACATGCCAAATGGGTAGAATTCATGCAGAATTTTACTTTTGTTATTAAGCATATTAGTGGGAGTGTTAAAAAGTTGCATATGCTTTGGGAAGGAGATGTTTGATCTTGCAGGAATTCCAAATGGAGACTTTGGGGTTTGAACACCTCAAGGAAATGTACAAGGAAGACTTAGGTTCCAAGGAGGCTTATGAAGCTTGTGAAAATCCTTTGATGAGGGACAGAAGCCCATGGATGGAGTATATGATCGAGGAAGGCTTATTGCTCAAAGTGAGTTATTTATGTATTCTGAAATGTTCGATGAGGGAAACTTCCCTGAAAGAAAAGCATAGTGGAGGATTGGCTGGACATTTTGGCCATGATAAAACATATGCACAGTTGATTTTTTCGTACTATTGGTCTGGCATGAGATATGATGTGAAACATTTTGTGGAAAAATGAAGAATTTACCAATATGCCAAAGGAAGACAACATAATACAGGGTTGTACCAACCATTGCCTATTCCAAACATGCTATGGGATGCTATAAGTATGGATTTTTTTATGGGATTACCAACAACCTAGAGGGGAAATGATTCAATTTTTGTGGTAGTTGACAGCTTTTCGAAGATGGAACATTTTATACCATGTCACAAAACAAGTGATGCTACTCACATAGAAAACCTATTTTTCAAGGATATTGTGAGATTGCATGGATTTCCTAGGAGCATAGTCTCAAACAGAGACACAAAATTTGTGGGACACGTTTGGAGGACTTTATGGAAGAAACTGGGGATAAATTTGTATTTTATTTTATCATATCACCCTCAGACAGATGGACAGACTGAGGTAGTGAATAGGAGCTTAGGGAATTTGCTAATAAGCTTAGTAATTGAACATCATAGTCAATGGGATCAAGTTCTTCCTCAAGCAGAATTAGCATATAATGATTCACCAAACAAGAGTACTAGTAATATCCCATTCCAGATAATATATTGAATGTACCCTATAGAATTTTTTTATTTAAGATATTTGGGACAAGCTAAATTTTGCAGTGCAGGAGTAGAAGACTTCACTGTAGAAATGCATAAACTGCATGAACAAATCAAAGGACAACAGTAAAATAACAATCAAAGATACAAGGATGGAGTAGATCAGAGAAGGAAAGAGGTAAATTTTGAAGTTGGAGATCAAATTCTGGAACATCTAAGGAAATAAATATTCCCACGAGGGAAATATAAGAAATTGAAGCTAAAAAAATATAGGACATTGTAAAATCCTCAGAAAAGTTTCTCCAAATGATTATGAGATTGAGTTGCCATAGGCCATTGGAATTTCACCAATATTTAATGTAGAAGACTTGTATCCTTATAGGATGGATGACATAGGAGTAACATATGATCAAAGTGAGGTCCAGTGAATGAGATAGATGCCCACAGTAGAGAATCTTCATATATAGAAGATTTTAGAGCAAAGGATTGCTAAAAGAATCAGGAGGAAGGTCTATTATGAGTACTTAGTCAAATGGAAGGACCCTCTAGTAGAAGATGCTAGTTGGTTTACTAAAGAAGACATCCAGAAACATGGAAAGGGAGTTGAGGAGCTCATGGACAAGAGCCCATGAGTATTTTGTCTAGGGGAGTATGATGCAGGAGCATCATCCTCATCAATCAATGAGGCTTGGTGGAAGATGATTCAGTGCACAATGAATCACACTTTAACTGGTTTGGATCCCAAGGAAGGCGCATCATATAAATTTTGATACCTTTGTAATTAAATATCCCATTTGATCAAAAGACTAGAGTCATTGTATGTAATCCAGAAAGTTGTAATTGTCTTTAATAACTGTAGATTGTACATATTTTAAGAATCGACTCATATCTAAATTATAAATGTGCATTTACTGTAATAATATTAGTGATATGAATTTCTTTAATGAGATGTGAAAGCACTACATTGGTCTGAAGAGAAGGCTCAATAAGCCAAGCATGTATACATCAATGTAATCTATGTTGTAAATAAGTTATTTTGTTTTGGTTAATATAGAAAAAGAGGAATTTCTCTCAAAATTATGAGACTTTGAACTTGTCCATTCTTCTGAAATTGAATATATATTGTGTTGTTATCTTTGTGTTTGATTGTGTATTTTAATTTTTTATTGAATGAGTCCTTGATTCTGTCATAATTTTCAATTGTTTCTCTTCTGAGAATTACGGTGCAAGGAGTGAATAGTGCCTATGCAAGGTGTGTGTAGGTCGAACCGTTTACAGATTCAGAAGCTCAGGAGAGATAGTGAAAGTTTGCATAGAGAGAGCGCAAGGAGTGAGCCTACACTCAAGGAAGTCTAAAATATCAAAGGAAAGGGTAGTGCAATAATTGTACAAAGCCAACACTTCATTAAAGTGTTGATAAAGCTCAGGAGGGAAGCACACGATGTGCACCAGAGTTCACTTCATTGAAGTGAAAAAGATCAGGAGAAATAGTGTGTGTAATATTGCAGGTGGGAACCCAAGGAGGAAGGAACCTTTTTCTTAGAGGTCGAGCGGAAAAGATTGAGTCATGAGGAGTCAAATTCCCCCATAGTCATTCTATAAAGTTAGAACAACGGGACCATTAAAGTCTAGAAGCCTTCAAAATTTATTTCCTCGATGATTTAGTGTAGTCGTTTGTTGCAAGTGAGGCACGGAGCCCGAAAGTTCTAAAGCCCGGAGTTAATATCCACCGTAGAATAGTGATTGAGTGTGAATCATTGGATCCCCCAAGTGGTTTGGCGATTCGACACTCCGAGTAATATTGCTTGTTATTTTGAGGAGTGGAAAATCCCCCAAATCCCGGAGTCCCAAAATCTTTCTCAGTCATAGATTATGTAAGGGAGGCAGATTCCCACCAGTCGTTCAATCAAAGACAATCATTTGAAAAGGAGGGAGACATGGAAGGATAGGAGGAAACTTAGACTGTCGTTCAAGTCACTTTAGGACTGGATTCGATTGACAAAGACTCAAACGCATTTGGGAAAAAAATTGGTTAGAGCAAATTCTCCCGGACCTCCAAAGTCTCGGAGCTTCGGAGCACCTTTAGTTGAGTACATGGTTTTAGCCATGGTCATGTGCATGACTCCACTGGAGAAAAAGGACCCTCATGAAATACCAAAGCATAGTGATAGTGAAGGGACTTTGGTAAAGTGTTCTAGGGGTTCTATAAGGACTTGCGAGCCACTTCGGCTCCTGTGAGATTCGATCCTATACCAGGAGGTCACGCTAACCCTTAGGGGTTTGCACCAAGGATCCACCCCATCCATCCATGAGGAGAGAGGATCCAGGTCTGCACTATATTATTTTATAGCTTGATACACAATTTCTACTTGGAAAATGGTATTGACATCCCAATGTGTGAATGACCTTTATATGACACATTTAGAGAAGGTAGGGTCCATGGATCAATAACATATGCCATACGGAATGGAACATACCATAGAGACGATGAAGTGCCAGAGATGGAATTAATGTATGATATTGGTGCCAAAAAATCAAAAGTTCCCATCAAGGGGGAATACATACCGACACCAAAATTCTCAGTTTCCTGTTGAGAGTTATCAATGACAGGGACCGAAGGTCCCACAAATGTAGAAGGACTAAGATGAGTAAAGAACAATTGGTTGATAGTTACTATATTCCTTTCACGAAGAAAGCATAAAACATGAAAAATTGATGAAACAATGACTGTCATAGAGTAAGTCCAATTAAACCCCAGTAAAATATTGTAGTCGAGAGGTGCATCAACCGCCTCGACCTCAACCTCCATAGTCTTTCTTCCTAATTGGACCAGGAAAGAAGGAAGGATACCATGGGGTCTAAAAGAACAACCATCAAATGAAGTCAACATGGTAATGGCTTGAGAAAGAGATGGAGAGTTAATGGATTTCCAACAAGATAGAGTCATTACGGACGTCGAACTTCCTTCATCAATGACAATATGATTGATGGTGACATTCATACCCTCCACATGGATTTGAAAGGCCACATGGTATGGAAAGCAAGGATTGACATCCACAACATCGAACTTGATAATCTTTGATCCACTTAGGTATAGAGCTCATAAAGAAGACATCAATGCATTCCTATGTGTGGAACACATATGGAGCACCTCCAAGGCAGACATCACGCATGGAGTTTGGCCCAAATCCTTGAAAATCGAGTAATTTTGGGAGGATATAGCATTAGGATTGTGGGCATAGCACTTAAGGACTCCTTTTGTAATATGAGGTGAAGGTTTTGGCTTATCAATATACAAAGTTTTTTTCAGAGGAGGAGGCTCTGGACCTATAACAGACTGCAAAGAACCATAATCATGAGATCGAGTGGCTATAATAACCTCATATTTAACCATATTGACATATAGATGTCCACCATCATGTGTCGAGGTATTTTGACTTCCACTCGACACATTTCCAGTGTTGGAGGATCCTGAGGTAATATTTTTGTTATGTGGAAATGGGTTAGTCAGCACAACTGTTGAATTATGAGCCTCGAGGCTTCCTCGATTTTGGGGCAGAAGTGGGTAAGGTTATCATCTTTACAAAGTTTACAAAGAAACTTCACCTTCCTCTTTTCTTTATTTCCCTCACCAACATTATTATTAGGTTTATCATTATTGTTGTTGTCCTTATATTTTTATTTTTATTATTCTTCCCACCCTTATGATTATTACCACATCCTTTCCTTTTCTTCCCTCTGGGTTATTGATCATCGTTCAGGTTTTTCGACTGTATAGAATACACATCCGCCAAATGGGTGGGTGTGGACGAATCCATAGCTCGTCCTATTGCATATGGGTTAAGAGACAAATATTTCAGCTATTTCATTTCCAAGTCTGTAGTCTTATCATTTATGGAACCTATGATGTCTTCGACATGAGGCCCATGATTTTATCTAGGATCATAATTTGACCGGGACGCGTCAGGGATAATTTCGTAAATCATCCCAAACTAATCATATATAAGGTCCAATTGTTTGGCTTTGAAGATGACCTCTTCCTCAGATGTCACTTTGGATGTAGAAACATCCTTTGAAATGTAAGGCAACAAGGACTTGAGGAACCAATCCAACAAAAACTCTAGAGGAATGTAAGATTTAATTAACCTCTTCCATCTATGCCACTCTTGAATATGATCGGAGATGTGGGTGGCCTTATCTTGAAGAAAAGTCGATAAAACGTCTATGTTGGCATCATAACGAGCCAACAATTAGAAGTGGTTGAGAAAAACCAACACCATCTGATTGAAAGTTTCATAAGTTCCCCCAGGTTACTCGATGTACCACTTCACAGAAACCCCCATAAGGGTGCGTAGAAATAGTCTCAAATGAACATAATCATCATTAAGGGAGTTAGATGAGCACCATAAGTGAAAGGTAGTCACATGATCACCTGGGTCCTCACCAGTCATGCCATTAAACTTTGGAATGTCAGAAGGAGGCTTATTATGGATGGGGGTGCATGATGGATCATGATGCACTGGGTCATTCATCAATTTTGACAAGTCTGGAAGATTTAAAGTGGCTAGAAAATGGATTTTGGGTTGCGGCGTCTAAGCCCATGCTCTCGGAAAATATTGGGTTTGATACATCACGGGCCAACCAGGGTTCTGGTATACACTATGTCCCTATTTGGTAGGATAGTATCTTCCTCCCAATTGATTCATAAAAGGTTGTAAGGCCACCATCCCTAAGGAAGCTTCTTGCAAGGAGAAAGCAACATGATAAGGATTACTCATGTGAGGATATTGTTTCCCCAACTAGCCAAAGGAAATCCATGCTGGGGGTTTCCCATACCATAAAATTGACTCCCCCTGATGAAACACCAAAGGTTAGAGGAAGGTTTTCCATAATAAAAGTGTTCATAGAAATCGATGTTGTGGAGGAAGGAATGACAGATGAAATATAATAAGTAGAAGGACCTCCCATATGATCACTCCACCCTAGAACATTGAATATAGGATTGGGTCCAGAGGAAGGAGGATTCCAACCTCTTACCATGGGAGTTGGTTGAGGTATATGGCCCCCACCAAATGAGAAAGGAGTATAAGGAGGCATCATGCCCCGAGACCCAAAACTAGGATTCACATTAGATGTCGAAATGGAGGATGAAAAATGTGAAGTCATGTTTGGAATACCAAAAGAGAAAGGATTAGAGGCCCAAGGAATTAATTGAGTGATATGATTTAGTGAACCACTCGAGAACACAAAAGGATTCGTTCTCATGGGCTGAGTAGAGACCACAAGTTGGGAAGTATTAAGTGAGGGATTTTTTAGAATCCAAACCATCAATGTTGTAGGAGTCGAGGGGACTCCACTAAATATAGAGGAGGATGGGGTCAAAGGGGTTCCCAATACATTCATATCTGACTCAGTACTCATGGTTAGATGATCTCAAGCATGGGAGGTGGAGATATATGTACCACGTTTATTAACTCTACGCCTTTTAGGTGGCATCTTTGGTAAAGGATATAATCCTGGTGGTAGATTCAAAATATGAAGAGACCATTCAGGTGGCTGGTGTTGCTCCACGATGATTCATAACTCGTGACACAATACAAAATCCTAAGGAAAACTAATAATCAAATACCACACTCCTAAATAAAACTAAATTTCAATGCACACAAACAAGATATGATGGCTAAAGGGACCGCCCAAACTAAAGAAGGTATGCCTCTCCCAAGAGGGGATGAAACTCTCGAACAATAAAGTGGAGGTAACAAAACCATTTATAAGGACCCTCGTAGGCTTCATAATGCAATCAGTCATATTCTTCATGATAGAAAATCGTCCATAAACTCTATGTGTTATCTGATCCCTATCTGACTCAGGGTACCTGCAGAATGACCCCTGCAAGTAACCTATGTGGATACCTAGGTCAAACAAATAAAGTCACCATGATATAACCAATGCTCAGGCGAACAGTCGCAAGTCCAGTCCACTATATCGCCAGCGTAGAAAAGTCTGAAATCTTGAAAGCATTGCCTCTCAAGGAGGTAAAGGAAATAGAGAAACCCCCAAATACAAATAGAACCCTAGAAATATCTCTATCTCTAGGAAGGTATTAAAGGGATATCTATGAAAACAACTTCATGATACCTCGTGCTTAAATCTTGTGTGAGCGAAGCCTCCCGAGGAAATTAATTACACAATGGATTTAACCACTCCCTAGTCAGACACATACGTTGAGTTTTATAGCCTTGGAAAATTTTACTCACAAAATCCTATTCCAAGGCATTAGCTCCTACACTGTTTGTGTACCCTAAAAAATAAAATCGTTTCTAATAAATTTAATTATTCAGTGCTAATTTTAATGGCTCCTGCTTACTCAAGAGGTGATATCGTGAAATTGATGGTATAATAACTCAACATATATAAAAAGAAGAAAATCTAAAAACACTGCTAAGTACAAGTCTTGATTTTCAAAGATATGGTATGCTTCTAAATTTTGTTCTTAGAATGAAATCTCTATAATTCCAATGAAGTGCAATGTTTCCTAACATGTCAAAAATAATGTAATGCAGCCAAAAGTGCAAATGCTCTGAATAAAATGCAAAAAGAAAAATATATTTTGTATTTCAATATAATGAAATGAAAATGAAAGGATTGAATAAACAACTTCCAGGAAGACCCTACAACAATCACAAGGAAACAATCCAAGAAGGAAACTAAGAAGTGACTACCCAAACCAGAATGCAAGGACAACAAATGAGAAAAATGACAAGAAATGAGTTTGTCCAAAAACATTTTACCAATAACATGGCTTTTGATCACTCTATAGGAACTCAACAGTTAGGAGAAGGACCCAAGAAGTCTTAGAAACCAACAAAACTCACCTAGAAAACACTAAATTCAACCAAAAAGGTTGAGAAGATAGTGTACATGATTTTTCAGGGAACAAAAGCATATGTACTTGCCCTAAATATAGACAACTCGAGTATGTATGTGATTTTCAAGGGAAAACCCACATATTCCAAAGAAGACACTACCTGGGCAAGGGTTAGGCAAGAAACTCAAATGAAAAGAAAAATAAAGGCTGTCAAGCAACATGCGACACAGAAACTCAGGAAAACAAAGAGAAATAAAGGAGAAAAATCACCCGATACCCCAAAAAGGAGATCTTCCCTAGTGGAGTCGCCAATTCTGTTATGAGTAAAATCTCTATGGCAAGGGGTAAACCACAACACATGAAAGGACACCCAGAAATCAACTCTAATATGAAGTATGCTAGATAAATAGAAATGCTAGCAACAAAAGGCTAGAAGCCTACCTCATCTAGACATCCAAAGAAGACCAC
>ML811197.1:0-40274 GCA_009831015.1 Picea engelmannii | reverse complement strand
CTTGTGAAGATGGAAAAAGAGGTGCAGGAGCCAATACAAAGAACAAGTCTATTCAAAGCTACTTGAAAAACAAAATATAGAGTATGCAAGGTGATTATAGATAGTGGGAGCACTGATAATTTGGTATCCACAGAAATGGTGGAAAATGTAAAGTTGAATATGACATCACATCTGAGTCCAAATAGGGTGTCGTGGCTGCAAAAAGGACATCAAGTTATGATAACTAAAAAATGCAAAGTTGAATTTAATATTGGTAGTTATAAGGATGAAGTTTTATTTGATGTCATACCTATGGATGTTTGTCATGTTCTGTTGGGAGGCCATGGAAATATGAAAAAAATTTCATACATGATGGGAGAAAGAATACTTATACCCTTGAGAAGAATGGGTGTAGACATATTTTGTTGCCATTGGAAGATAAGGGAGTCAAAGAGGAGGCTAGTCTGAGTATAGTTCTCATGAGTGGGAAGGAGTTCTTGAAATAAGTTAAGAAAGATCAGGATAGGCAGTTTGTTGTTATAGGTAAGTCGAGAACTATCCTTACAAATACTTCCATGAGTGAATTGCCTATGGAAATCCAATAATTATTGGATGACTTTGTTGAAATTGTGGCAGATGTGTTTCCTCATACTTTACCACCCTTCAAAAGTATTAGTCATCATATTGACCTTATTTTGGGAGCATTTTTTCCAAAAAAAGCATGATACAGATTGACCCCTCAAGAGAATGAAGAGTTCAAGAACTAGGTCCAAGAGTTATTGGATAAAGGGTTGATCAAACAAAGTCTGAATCCATGCACAATACCAACTGTGTTGAGTCCAAAGAAATATGGAGGTTGGAAAATGTGCACAGATTCTAGAGCTATCAAAAAAATAACCATCAGGTATAGATTTCCTTTTCCCAGAATGGATGATTTGATGGATTGTTTGAGTGGAGCTAGTTATTTTTCCAAGATAGATTTGAAAAGTGGTTATCATCGGATAAGAATGAGAGACAAGGATGAATGGAAAACAATATTAAAAAAAAATGAAGGGTTGTATGAGTGGCTTGTTATGTCATTTGCCTTAAAAACTGATCCAAGTCCATTCATGAGATTTATGAATGAAGTGCTCAAAGACTTTATTAGGAAATTTGTAATTATTTATTTGGATGATATCCTAGTATACAATAAGACTAAGGAGGGGCATTTAAGACACTTGAGGATGGTGTTGAGGAGATTGCAGGAAGAAAAGTTGTTGGTAAATTTCAATAAATGTTCTTTTATGAAGATATAAATTGTGTATTTGGGGTTTGTAATCTTTTCAAATGAATTGAATATTGATCTAGCGAAGGTGAGAGTGATAAAAGAGTGTCCTTCTCCAAGGAGTGTGTTTGAGGTGAGAAGTTTTCATGGGTTAGCGAGTTTTTACAGAAATTTCATCAGGAATTTTAGCAGTATATGTGTACCCATATTGGATACTATAAAGAAAGAACATGGATCTTTTGACTAGAAAAAAAAAGCCGAGAAAGGATTTATACTGTTAAAGGAGAATATAACAGAGAAACCCATCTTGATTTTTCCATATTTTAGGAATACTTTCCAAGTCAAATGTGATGCAAGTGGAGTGGCCATTGGTGCAATTTTAAGTCAAGATGATAAGCATGTTTCTTATTTTAGTGAGAAGTTGAATGATGCTAAGAGGAAATATTCGACTTGTGATAACGTATTTTATGCTATAATTCAATCTTTTTAAAAGTGGAGACATTATCTTATTCCAAGAGAATTTATTTTGTATACTGACAATCATGTTTTGCAGTTTATAACTAGGCAAGAGAAGTTGAATCAGAGACATGCCAAATGGGTAGAATTCATGCAGAATTTTACTTTTGTTATTAAGCATATTAGTGGGAGTGTTAAAAAGTTGCATATGCTTTGGGAAGGAGATGTTTGATCTTGCAGGAATTCCAAATGGAGACTTTGGGGTTTGAACACCTCAAGGAAATGTACAAGGAAGACTTAGGTTCCAAGGAGGCTTATGAAGCTTGTGAAAATCCTTTGATGAGGGACAGAAGCCCATGGATGGAGTATATGATCGAGGAAGGCTTATTGCTCAAAGTGAGTTATTTATGTATTCTGAAATGTTCGATGAGGGAAACTTCCCTGAAAGAAAAGCATAGTGGAGGATTGGCTGGACATTTTGGCCATGATAAAACATATGCACAGTTGATTTTTTCGTACTATTGGTCTGGCATGAGATATGATGTGAAACATTTTGTGGAAAAATGAAGAATTTACCAATATGCCAAAGGAAGACAACATAATACAGGGTTGTACCAACCATTGCCTATTCCAAACATGCTATGGGATGCTATAAGTATGGATTTTTTTATGGGATTACCAACAACCTAGAGGGGAAATGATTCAATTTTTGTGGTAGTTGACAGCTTTTCGAAGATGGAACATTTTATACCATGTCACAAAACAAGTGATGCTACTCACATAGAAAACCTATTTTTCAAGGATATTGTGAGATTGCATGGATTTCCTAGGAGCATAGTCTCAAACAGAGACACAAAATTTGTGGGACACGTTTGGAGGACTTTATGGAAGAAACTGGGGATAAATTTGTATTTTATTTTATCATATCACCCTCAGACAGATGGACAGACTGAGGTAGTGAATAGGAGCTTAGGGAATTTGCTAATAAGCTTAGTAATTGAACATCATAGTCAATGGGATCAAGTTCTTCCTCAAGCAGAATTAGCATATAATGATTCACCAAACAAGAGTACTAGTAATATCCCATTCCAGATAATATATTGAATGTACCCTATAGAATTTTTTTATTTAAGATATTTGGGACAAGCTAAATTTTGCAGTGCAGGAGTAGAAGACTTCACTGTAGAAATGCATAAACTGCATGAACAAATCAAAGGACAACAGTAAAATAACAATCAAAGATACAAGGATGGAGTAGATCAGAGAAGGAAAGAGGTAAATTTTGAAGTTGGAGATCAAATTCTGGAACATCTAAGGAAATAAATATTCCCACGAGGGAAATATAAGAAATTGAAGCTAAAAAAATATAGGACATTGTAAAATCCTCAGAAAAGTTTCTCCAAATGATTATGAGATTGAGTTGCCATAGGCCATTGGAATTTCACCAATATTTAATGTAGAAGACTTGTATCCTTATAGGATGGATGACATAGGAGTAACATATGATCAAAGTGAGGTCCAGTGAATGAGATAGATGCCCACAGTAGAGAATCTTCATATATAGAAGATTTTAGAGCAAAGGATTGCTAAAAGAATCAGGAGGAAGGTCTATTATGAGTACTTAGTCAAATGGAAGGACCCTCTAGTAGAAGATGCTAGTTGGTTTACTAAAGAAGACATCCAGAAACATGGAAAGGGAGTTGAGGAGCTCATGGACAAGAGCCCATGAGTATTTTGTCTAGGGGAGTATGATGCAGGAGCATCATCCTCATCAATCAATGAGGCTTGGTGGAAGATGATTCAGTGCACAATGAATCACACTTTAACTGGTTTGGATCCCAAGGAAGGCGCATCATATAAATTTTGATACCTTTGTAATTAAATATCCCATTTGATCAAAAGACTAGAGTCATTGTATGTAATCCAGAAAGTTGTAATTGTCTTTAATAACTGTAGATTGTACATATTTTAAGAATCGACTCATATCTAAATTATAAATGTGCATTTACTGTAATAATATTAGTGATATGAATTTCTTTAATGAGATGTGAAAGCACTACATTGGTCTGAAGAGAAGGCTCAATAAGCCAAGCATGTATACATCAATGTAATCTATGTTGTAAATAAGTTATTTTGTTTTGGTTAATATAGAAAAAGAGGAATTTCTCTCAAAATTATGAGACTTTGAACTTGTCCATTCTTCTGAAATTGAATATATATTGTGTTGTTATCTTTGTGTTTGATTGTGTATTTTAATTTTTTATTGAATGAGTCCTTGATTCTGTCATAATTTTCAATTGTTTCTCTTCTGAGAATTACGGTGCAAGGAGTGAATAGTGCCTATGCAAGGTGTGTGTAGGTCGAACCGTTTACAGATTCAGAAGCTCAGGAGAGATAGTGAAAGTTTGCATAGAGAGAGCGCAAGGAGTGAGCCTACACTCAAGGAAGTCTAAAATATCAAAGGAAAGGGTAGTGCAATAATTGTACAAAGCCAACACTTCATTAAAGTGTTGATAAAGCTCAGGAGGGAAGCACACGATGTGCACCAGAGTTCACTTCATTGAAGTGAAAAAGATCAGGAGAAATAGTGTGTGTAATATTGCAGGTGGGAACCCAAGGAGGAAGGAACCTTTTTCTTAGAGGTCGAGCGGAAAAGATTGAGTCATGAGGAGTCAAATTCCCCCATAGTCATTCTATAAAGTTAGAACAACGGGACCATTAAAGTCTAGAAGCCTTCAAAATTTATTTCCTCGATGATTTAGTGTAGTCGTTTGTTGCAAGTGAGGCACGGAGCCCGAAAGTTCTAAAGCCCGGAGTTAATATCCACCGTAGAATAGTGATTGAGTGTGAATCATTGGATCCCCCAAGTGGTTTGGCGATTCGACACTCCGAGTAATATTGCTTGTTATTTTGAGGAGTGGAAAATCCCCCAAATCCCGGAGTCCCAAAATCTTTCTCAGTCATAGATTATGTAAGGGAGGCAGATTCCCACCAGTCGTTCAATCAAAGACAATCATTTGAAAAGGAGGGAGACATGGAAGGATAGGAGGAAACTTAGACTGTCGTTCAAGTCACTTTAGGACTGGATTCGATTGACAAAGACTCAAACGCATTTGGGAAAAAAATTGGTTAGAGCAAATTCTCCCGGACCTCCAAAGTCTCGGAGCTTCGGAGCACCTTTAGTTGAGTACATGGTTTTAGCCATGGTCATGTGCATGACTCCACTGGAGAAAAAGGACCCTCATGAAATACCAAAGCATAGTGATAGTGAAGGGACTTTGGTAAAGTGTTCTAGGGGTTCTATAAGGACTTGCGAGCCACTTCGGCTCCTGTGAGATTCGATCCTATACCAGGAGGTCACGCTAACCCTTAGGGGTTTGCACCAAGGATCCACCCCATCCATCCATGAGGAGAGAGGATCCAGGTCTGCACTATATTATTTTATAGCTTGATACACAATTTCTACTTGGAAAATGGTATTGACATCCCAATGTGTGAATGACCTTTATATGACACATTTAGAGAAGGTAGGGTCCATGGATCAATAACATATGCCATACGGAATGGAACATACCATAGAGACGATGAAGTGCCAGAGATGGAATTAATGTATGATATTGGTGCCAAAAAATCAAAAGTTCCCATCAAGGGGGAATACATACCGACACCAAAATTCTCAGTTTCCTGTTGAGAGTTATCAATGACAGGGACCGAAGGTCCCACAAATGTAGAAGGACTAAGATGAGTAAAGAACAATTGGTTGATAGTTACTATATTCCTTTCACGAAGAAAGCATAAAACATGAAAAATTGATGAAACAATGACTGTCATAGAGTAAGTCCAATTAAACCCCAGTAAAATATTGTAGTCGAGAGGTGCATCAACCGCCTCGACCTCAACCTCCATAGTCTTTCTTCCTAATTGGACCAGGAAAGAAGGAAGGATACCATGGGGTCTAAAAGAACAACCATCAAATGAAGTCAACATGGTAATGGCTTGAGAAAGAGATGGAGAGTTAATGGATTTCCAACAAGATAGAGTCATTACGGACGTCGAACTTCCTTCATCAATGACAATATGATTGATGGTGACATTCATACCCTCCACATGGATTTGAAAGGCCACATGGTATGGAAAGCAAGGATTGACATCCACAACATCGAACTTGATAATCTTTGATCCACTTAGGTATAGAGCTCATAAAGAAGACATCAATGCATTCCTATGTGTGGAACACATATGGAGCACCTCCAAGGCAGACATCACGCATGGAGTTTGGCCCAAATCCTTGAAAATCGAGTAATTTTGGGAGGATATAGCATTAGGATTGTGGGCATAGCACTTAAGGACTCCTTTTGTAATATGAGGTGAAGGTTTTGGCTTATCAATATACAAAGTTTTTTTCAGAGGAGGAGGCTCTGGACCTATAACAGACTGCAAAGAACCATAATCATGAGATCGAGTGGCTATAATAACCTCATATTTAACCATATTGACATATAGATGTCCACCATCATGTGTCGAGGTATTTTGACTTCCACTCGACACATTTCCAGTGTTGGAGGATCCTGAGGTAATATTTTTGTTATGTGGAAATGGGTTAGTCAGCACAACTGTTGAATTATGAGCCTCGAGGCTTCCTCGATTTTGGGGCAGAAGTGGGTAAGGTTATCATCTTTACAAAGTTTACAAAGAAACTTCACCTTCCTCTTTTCTTTATTTCCCTCACCAACATTATTATTAGGTTTATCATTATTGTTGTTGTCCTTATATTTTTATTTTTATTATTCTTCCCACCCTTATGATTATTACCACATCCTTTCCTTTTCTTCCCTCTGGGTTATTGATCATCGTTCAGGTTTTTCGACTGTATAGAATACACATCCGCCAAATGGGTGGGTGTGGACGAATCCATAGCTCGTCCTATTGCATATGGGTTAAGAGACAAATATTTCAGCTATTTCATTTCCAAGTCTGTAGTCTTATCATTTATGGAACCTATGATGTCTTCGACATGAGGCCCATGATTTTATCTAGGATCATAATTTGACCGGGACGCGTCAGGGATAATTTCGTAAATCATCCCAAACTAATCATATATAAGGTCCAATTGTTTGGCTTTGAAGATGACCTCTTCCTCAGATGTCACTTTGGATGTAGAAACATCCTTTGAAATGTAAGGCAACAAGGACTTGAGGAACCAATCCAACAAAAACTCTAGAGGAATGTAAGATTTAATTAACCTCTTCCATCTATGCCACTCTTGAATATGATCGGAGATGTGGGTGGCCTTATCTTGAAGAAAAGTCGATAAAACGTCTATGTTGGCATCATAACGAGCCAACAATTAGAAGTGGTTGAGAAAAACCAACACCATCTGATTGAAAGTTTCATAAGTTCCCCCAGGTTACTCGATGTACCACTTCACAGAAACCCCCATAAGGGTGCGTAGAAATAGTCTCAAATGAACATAATCATCATTAAGGGAGTTAGATGAGCACCATAAGTGAAAGGTAGTCACATGATCACCTGGGTCCTCACCAGTCATGCCATTAAACTTTGGAATGTCAGAAGGAGGCTTATTATGGATGGGGGTGCATGATGGATCATGATGCACTGGGTCATTCATCAATTTTGACAAGTCTGGAAGATTTAAAGTGGCTAGAAAATGGATTTTGGGTTGCGGCGTCTAAGCCCATGCTCTCGGAAAATATTGGGTTTGATACATCACGGGCCAACCAGGGTTCTGGTATACACTATGTCCCTATTTGGTAGGATAGTATCTTCCTCCCAATTGATTCATAAAAGGTTGTAAGGCCACCATCCCTAAGGAAGCTTCTTGCAAGGAGAAAGCAACATGATAAGGATTACTCATGTGAGGATATTGTTTCCCCAACTAGCCAAAGGAAATCCATGCTGGGGGTTTCCCATACCATAAAATTGACTCCCCCTGATGAAACACCAAAGGTTAGAGGAAGGTTTTCCATAATAAAAGTGTTCATAGAAATCGATGTTGTGGAGGAAGGAATGACAGATGAAATATAATAAGTAGAAGGACCTCCCATATGATCACTCCACCCTAGAACATTGAATATAGGATTGGGTCCAGAGGAAGGAGGATTCCAACCTCTTACCATGGGAGTTGGTTGAGGTATATGGCCCCCACCAAATGAGAAAGGAGTATAAGGAGGCATCATGCCCCGAGACCCAAAACTAGGATTCACATTAGATGTCGAAATGGAGGATGAAAAATGTGAAGTCATGTTTGGAATACCAAAAGAGAAAGGATTAGAGGCCCAAGGAATTAATTGAGTGATATGATTTAGTGAACCACTCGAGAACACAAAAGGATTCGTTCTCATGGGCTGAGTAGAGACCACAAGTTGGGAAGTATTAAGTGAGGGATTTTTTAGAATCCAAACCATCAATGTTGTAGGAGTCGAGGGGACTCCACTAAATATAGAGGAGGATGGGGTCAAAGGGGTTCCCAATACATTCATATCTGACTCAGTACTCATGGTTAGATGATCTCAAGCATGGGAGGTGGAGATATATGTACCACGTTTATTAACTCTACGCCTTTTAGGTGGCATCTTTGGTAAAGGATATAATCCTGGTGGTAGATTCAAAATATGAAGAGACCATTCAGGTGGCTGGTGTTGCTCCACGATGATTCATAACTCGTGACACAATACAAAATCCTAAGGAAAACTAATAATCAAATACCACACTCCTAAATAAAACTAAATTTCAATGCACACAAACAAGATATGATGGCTAAAGGGACCGCCCAAACTAAAGAAGGTATGCCTCTCCCAAGAGGGGATGAAACTCTCGAACAATAAAGTGGAGGTAACAAAACCATTTATAAGGACCCTCGTAGGCTTCATAATGCAATCAGTCATATTCTTCATGATAGAAAATCGTCCATAAACTCTATGTGTTATCTGATCCCTATCTGACTCAGGGTACCTGCAGAATGACCCCTGCAAGTAACCTATGTGGATACCTAGGTCAAACAAATAAAGTCACCATGATATAACCAATGCTCAGGCGAACAGTCGCAAGTCCAGTCCACTATATCGCCAGCGTAGAAAAGTCTGAAATCTTGAAAGCATTGCCTCTCAAGGAGGTAAAGGAAATAGAGAAACCCCCAAATACAAATAGAACCCTAGAAATATCTCTATCTCTAGGAAGGTATTAAAGGGATATCTATGAAAACAACTTCATGATACCTCGTGCTTAAATCTTGTGTGAGCGAAGCCTCCCGAGGAAATTAATTACACAATGGATTTAACCACTCCCTAGTCAGACACATACGTTGAGTTTTATAGCCTTGGAAAATTTTACTCACAAAATCCTATTCCAAGGCATTAGCTCCTACACTGTTTGTGTACCCTAAAAAATAAAATCGTTTCTAATAAATTTAATTATTCAGTGCTAATTTTAATGGCTCCTGCTTACTCAAGAGGTGATATCGTGAAATTGATGGTATAATAACTCAACATATATAAAAAGAAGAAAATCTAAAAACACTGCTAAGTACAAGTCTTGATTTTCAAAGATATGGTATGCTTCTAAATTTTGTTCTTAGAATGAAATCTCTATAATTCCAATGAAGTGCAATGTTTCCTAACATGTCAAAAATAATGTAATGCAGCCAAAAGTGCAAATGCTCTGAATAAAATGCAAAAAGAAAAATATATTTTGTATTTCAATATAATGAAATGAAAATGAAAGGATTGAATAAACAACTTCCAGGAAGACCCTACAACAATCACAAGGAAACAATCCAAGAAGGAAACTAAGAAGTGACTACCCAAACCAGAATGCAAGGACAACAAATGAGAAAAATGACAAGAAATGAGTTTGTCCAAAAACATTTTACCAATAACATGGCTTTTGATCACTCTATAGGAACTCAACAGTTAGGAGAAGGACCCAAGAAGTCTTAGAAACCAACAAAACTCACCTAGAAAACACTAAATTCAACCAAAAAGGTTGAGAAGATAGTGTACATGATTTTTCAGGGAACAAAAGCATATGTACTTGCCCTAAATATAGACAACTCGAGTATGTATGTGATTTTCAAGGGAAAACCCACATATTCCAAAGAAGACACTACCTGGGCAAGGGTTAGGCAAGAAACTCAAATGAAAAGAAAAATAAAGGCTGTCAAGCAACATGCGACACAGAAACTCAGGAAAACAAAGAGAAATAAAGGAGAAAAATCACCCGATACCCCAAAAAGGAGATCTTCCCTAGTGGAGTCGCCAATTCTGTTATGAGTAAAATCTCTATGGCAAGGGGTAAACCACAACACATGAAAGGACACCCAGAAATCAACTCTAATATGAAGTATGCTAGATAAATAGAAATGCTAGCAACAAAAGGCTAGAAGCCTACCTCATCTAGACATCCAAAGAAGACCACAGTTGAGCTCATGACCAAAAGCTTGATGCTTGCAACTTGTCCTCAATAATCAAGATATACAAGCATATAGAAATTATATAGAAATTTAGCTTATAAACTAGCATAATACATTAACATGTATAAAAAATATGCTCATGGAAATTAATGTAAATATTTGCAACATATAATTGGACGATAAAAGATTATTTATATTAATGTAATCAACAGAAGTGCATAGTTGACAAAATTTTGTAACGACACATATCGGAACCGAGAAACTACGTCCCTCCATCCGAGTCTTCACCACTTCAATCATCCACAAAGGAAACCTCACAAGTAGTAGGAGCAATTGAGTTTCTCCTTCTCAAGATAGGAAGAGATTGGGGGATGAACACAAGAAGTTCATACCTTCAAGGACAAAGGGATGCAAACTCAATATGAAGTGAAATTTCTCTAAAGTGTCTTTTCTCTCAATGATGCGTGTCTTCAAGGCTTGTATATGACTCAATTTATACCCTCCAAATGGAACTGAAGGGTCGATTCAGAGTGTTTCCATTATATGGAAGGTCAAGGATCATGGATCTCGTGATATGCCGTGGAAACCTGACATATTTTTAGTTTTTGAGCACAAAACCCAATGTATGTGGAATGTAATGGAGCAACTTGTGTATACACAAGTTAACTAACGGTGGCCCACATGTATGTGAAAAACTTTGAATTTTTTACTCTGGAGTGAGAAAAATTGGGCAGCTTGAGTCTGCAGAGGAAAATGGAAGGCCATCAAAGCAAGATGCCTAGAGTGTGGCAAAAATTGTTATAATAATATGCATACATATATACATATAAGAAATTATTTTATTTAGGTTTGTATGGAAATTATAATTAATTTTTGGACTTTATGATGGCTACTAATGAGTGTCAATTACAAATCTCCAATGATAAATCCTAAAGATAACTCCAATGATTATTATAAATATACAGTGATCATTATTAATAATGGTTCAAAACTTCCTCAGACATACACATGAATATACATAAGTTTTTCTCCTCATAATTTTTATTTAATAATTTTGTATGAAAATTAATTTTTATATATATATATATATATATATATATATATATATATATATATTAATTAAAAATAATAGTATAAGTAAACATAATAATAATAATAATAATGTAAGTAAATATAAAACGACATTTCATTATGCAAATTTGTGTCATTAATGTGAATTTGAACATAACACTTACAATACATTGATAACATTTAAAATAATTTCATTGTAACACCTATTTAGTAATTTTTAAAATGTTATCTTTGCAACATATGAAATTGTCACGTTTACAATATTCAATATTATACAAAATATCTACAAACATCTTGCTGTATCTTGTTTGAATAAATTCAACTAATGAAACATAGCAATGGAAATGATCCCTGTTATCCCCAATATCTAGGGATAACTAGGAGATCATGTCTCGATGCCCACAGGTCCTAGACATGGAGTACCAAGAGCAGGATCGACTTGAGCATGGCCCTGGAGGGCCCATCCTTCTTCTTCTTCTCCAGACTTGTCTTGTCAGCAGCAGCAGCTTCCATCACCATCGGCTTGGACTTGTGTCGGAGAGGACTCTTGCTTCATGAGGTAATTCGTCCAAGGTATCATGGTATGTGCCATTTTTTTATCATTATAACCTTCTTATATATGCATTAGGTTCCTTTCATTTCTGATGATTGCTTGGATCTTACAGTAATCCACTTGACCATTGTTGGGGTGATTGATGGGGTGACTTAGCAAGTTGATATTCATGGGTTTTGGTTAGCCACCAAGGGGGATCTATAGAGCCATCATCCACTCCCACCATTTTATCATTTTACATCTTATCTTCCACACATCCATCCCATTCCCCTAGTCCTTCCATTAGGATGACCTTTGGGGTTACACTTTGTCTTGTGGGAAGAAGGGGCTAAAGGCCCAGGGGGTAAAAGCAGCTGGTAAAAGATAAAAACCATAAGAAATGAAACCTAGAGATGCTTCGCCCAGGGGATCCCCGAGAAGGCAATAAAAGGCCTCTCGATAAGAAACTAAAGGGACCCTAAGAAAAATGATAAAAACAAGACCTAACCAAGAGGATAGGAGGTCTCATCACGAGCTGACCCATTATGTTCATAGGTATCTAGCAGTATGACATTGCCATTATCTGGTCACCACGCCAGGGTAGTGACCTTTGGTTGCATGGCCAAGGGAAAGGGGGTCTCATCATGAGATAGCTTTATCATCTCTGCGAAGATACCAGTGGGTAACACTGTCAGCTCTGGTCACCACACCAAGGCAGTGTCCTCTGTTCAGACCTTGAAATAGAAAAAGAAAGAAAAGCAATAAAAGAAAAATAAAGGCAATAAGGGGCTTGGAAAAAATGCATCCATGACAGGTACAACTCGCCTCCTACAAAGGCACCCACAGACAACGCCTTCCCTTGGTCTTACTGTGACTGGACATCCCTAGACCATATCACCTCATAAAACATGGCTTGAATGATCCTCTGAGGAAACTTTCTTTCTCTTGTGGGTATTAGATCAATAGGTTATTCTGTCGGTTTCTTCAGCTTTGTATGGTAGATATGTGTAATGTCTTTGAGCTCTTAGATGATATGTTAGGGATTTCATGCATATATTTGATAAATTTAATGATGAAATGTGATTAACATTGCCATGATCCTGAGGAATGATGAGCCCATGGAGGGCGTAGTCTTTGATGTGCAGGACCATACCCGGCAGATAGGTACCAGTGGACCGGTACACATGGGGATATGATTAGTTCAAACCTCCATGGGGCTGAAGAGCCCATCAGATGGTTGCTGGGATGGCAGAGGTGGAACAATGTGGCGATGAGCATTTGCACAAAGAAGATAGAAGGACATTCCACCAAGACACCATAGCATAGCCCGACCTAGGGAGGATCACCCACTGCAGATGAGACGATTTCTTTTGATGGATAGGACGTCACCTGAGGCGGATGGATGTTTTCTGGAGTGTGTGGCAATGTGCTGGGGTCATTTGGCACATGTGGTAGCTTGGAGAAGCCCCAGAGGGGCCAACGTTCTACTTCTTGGATGTTGTTCTTGCCCAAAAAGGGCCAATGTCTCCCTCAGAGGGGCCTGACATCTCCCTTTTGAGCTCATATTGTGACATTTTTAGCATTTAATGTGACAAACAGTGAAATATTGTTGGTCATCCTTGTCGGCTATTTTAAATGACCTATTTTCTAATTAAAGGTCATTTGGATGATATAAAGAGAGGCTGTTGCCTCTCATTTTTACAGAACATAACTTACTCTCTTGTGAGAGAATCATTTTTAGCCTTTTGTCTTGGTATTTTTCTCTTGGAAGTGAGGCACTAGCATTGTGGAGGATCATTCTTGGCATATTTATGGTGTTTTCTATCATTGGAAGGTTTACAACTAGGGTTTGATAAGCTCTTCATTGATTTGTAAGTGTATTTCTCATGCAAAACTTCTTAAATGAATGGTTGTAGGTTAAATCTCTTGCATTTATTGTTACATTGTTAATATTTTGCTTAATCATTGAAACCCTAGGTAGCAAGCACACAAGTAGGTCCTTGCTACATGTCCCCATGATAGAAAACTTGTTTTAGCTATTGATTAAGGATAATATAGCCTAGCCGTTGCTACACTAGTTCCACTTTTTCTGAGTTAGCTCTTGAACATAAATTGAAGAAAGAAGACGTCCTAGGCCTAATTAATTTTACACCTAGGGTTTTGAATTTAGGGTTTGAAGGGCCTTGCCATTGCAACACCTTTCACCCTTAGATTTATGTTTTGAAGCTAGCTATTTTGCCAAGGATTTTTAAGGAAAGAGGGAGGAGCATGAGGCCTTGCTTAAGCAACAACGGAATGAGCCTCCTCCCCTTAGGGTTTTGACTTCATGGCCCTGCCATTGCAGCACCATAAAGCCTAACTCTCTCGTCCTTAGATTTAGATTCTCCCGAGACCTAGCCTTTACTTCTTGACTCCATAATACCCTAAGGCACTAGTCTAATTCTCCAACATTGAGTTTATTGTGCCAAAACAACACTTTCAAACTTCTTAAATTTCAAACCCTAACTAACCCTAACGTCTCACTAACCCTAATTTGATGATGACGTCATGCCTCTTTTGAGCTCTTGGTTGATGTGAAACGTTGTGGCTGAGTCATCTAATGATAGGCATTGATGCATTGATAATTTCCATTGGCCAAATTGCAAAACGTTGATCTCCTTGCCTATTAAACTAACCCTAGAAACAAAGCTGACATCACCCTTAGTATAGTGACACAACAACCTTTATATATGATCCCTTTAATGATATTTAATGCATTGTATTAGTTCAAGGATTGGTTATCTCCATTGAATGCCATATCATTTCCAGTGTTTATTGAGAAGTAATATCATAAGCTATAGTCATTTTTTGCAATCATTGACTTCGTCAATAATTACTGCTATTTGTGCTCATATATATTTAATGTTGATAGTCATTAATCCATGAAGTACTAACCACTATTTGCACGTTTTAGTTTTTATTGTTGCCTTGTCTCAGAAACAGGTGCTCCTTTGTGGTATTTCTTCATTTTGACTATCCTCCTGGCGGTAATCTGTGAAAGCGAAAACCTACCTTTATCCTTCAATAGCCTGTGCCTTTCAAAACCCCAGATTACCAGGGACGTCTCCCTTGGGATTAGCCACCCTGAATAGAAAGAGCCCCCATCGAGGTGACAGTGGGTGGGGAAGCTCTTGTTTCGCTAGTTTGAGCCTTACCTTCCAGCTACTTAACCTAGACTACAAACTGAGCGATAACAATCCCATTGTAAATGAGATTAAACAATGATAAGACAATATAGTATTATTGGTGTCCATTGCATAGTGATAACATTCGTCCATTTTTATATAAAGTATATTATAAGATATCACATGCACATATATAACTTCAAGTTATAAAACCTAAAAATTAAAAAAAAAATTAAAATCCTATGTTTGAAAAGAAATTGATACATTTCTTTACACTTAATTAAGTAAAATTCCATGTCTTACTATATTATTGAAACTTTAGGAATTCTTCATGAATGTGATTATCATGGAGATTAGTTATAAAACCTAAAAATTAAAAAAATCCTAAGTTTGAAACGAAATTGATACATTTCGTTACACTCAATTGAGTGAAATTTCATGTCTTACTATATTATTGAAACTTTAGGAATTACTAGCATGGAGATTGATTAGTTGTGTATACATGTAATATAAATTCAAATTTAAATGGATGTAAAAAATTTACATATAGATTTGTTTATGGGAAAAGTTATATAGAGTAAGTAGAAATATTAAATAAATAAATAAGATTAACAATAGAAATTAGTTAGAGAAGGTGAAATGTCAAATATATTTTAAATCTATAGAAAATACAAAAATGTTGTAAAAAAATAAAATAGTTTATATTTCATATAATAATTAAAAAACATTACATGTTTTTTTTACATTATTTTTGGTTAATTAACATTGATATATATATAAGAGTTGAATCATTAAACAATAATGTATATAATACAATTTTAAAGGGAAGAAGGTATGTTTTTTTTACATTATTTTTGGTTAATTAACATTGATATATATAAGAGTGAATAAGTAAAAAATAATGTATATGATACAATTTTATATGTGAAATTTTTAAAGGGAAGAACGTATGATAGTTTAATCTTCATTGGGATAGCGATTTAGTTGATATATATAAGAGTTGAATAATTAAACAAAAATGTATATGATACAATTTTGTATGTGAAAAATTTAAAGGGAAGAAGGTATGATAGTTTAATCTTCATTGAGATAGCGATTTAGTTGATATATATAAGAGTTGAATAATTAAACAATAATGTATATGATATAATTTTGTAAGTGAAAAATTTAAAGGGAAGAAGGTATGATAGTTTAATCTTCATTGGGATAGCAATTTAGTTATTGGCATAGAATGCTTGAATAACCATATATATATTTCATAAAATTTGAAGTTATGTTGAATCTAGAATTACAAAAGAAATATTTGCAATACAATTGTATTTATTCTTTAATTGTTGTGTTTATATTATTTAAAACTATAATATGTTGAATCTAGAATTAGGTTTCTAACATGTTGAATCTAGAATTACAAAGGAAATATTTGCAATACAATTGTATTTATTCTTTAATTGTTGTGTTTATATTATTTAAAATTATAATATGTTGAATCTAGAATTACAAAAAAAATATTTGCAATACAATTTTATTTATTTATTCTTTAATTGTTGTGTTTATACTATTTAAAACTATAACATTTGAAGCATATGGATTGACATCATTTCGACACAATAAGTTGCACCATTACAATATGTAAAATCTTTACAATTAAAAAGATAGATTTACAATGTATGGACTTCTAATGTTGGTGTTTTAAAAAGCTAGATTTATAATGTATGGACTTCTGATGTTGGTGATATATGGAACTATCATGCACACATAGTATAGTATTGCCCCATTACATGGTTGAGAACAATAAACTTACAAAAATGTAATTATTACATATAAAACTATAAGTTGGTTGGACCCTTTAGATTTTGGTCAAATACTTGTGTTAATTAGAAGCCTATGTTGAAATAGATGTGTTATACAATTAAAGTATTTTTCCTCTAAAATATCATTTCAAGGATTGATAGAGAGTAGCCATGTTAAAGAAAATTAATTATGCACCACATCATTAACTTAAGCATAAGAAAAATATGTTGGTGGAACATCAACGATTTATCTTCAAATAAGGAATATGTGATTTATATTCAAATAAGGAAGATGCTATAGACACGTTTTTGCATAATTTTGATGTGTTCCTTTCTCTAGAAAAATGGCAGTGTGAAATAAGAGAAATATTTGGCATACCTAAGTTTACAGTAGTTTATGTAGAATCCCAAGGATTAATTTAGAATCCCAAGGATTACTTTAGAGGATGGATATTTGGGTGCATGACATGTTATATTAGTAGACAATTTTTAGAGATGTTATTCAAATTGGTATTAATAAACAATTTGTATGCCTTGAAGTGATTAAAGGTAAGGGTGATACTTACATTGTTTCTTGCATGTTCCTTTTTGTCCCATAGTTTAGGTTGAATATGTCAAATAACTACTAGGTAAAAGGGGTAAAACTACATAGTACACAATCTAGGTTCAACACACACATAATAGTAGAAAAGATAAATAATTGTTTCACACATGCCCTTCCTAGGAATACTCCTAGCTCAAAAAACAATTCCATGTCATCAATCATAAAGACAATTGTAAAATAGTCTCCATGTATTATTTGATATAGTAAAATCTTTGTCAATCATAAACATGTATGAGATTTAGGAATGTAAGGTTAAAATTTCTAATGGTGATGGTTACTTGATGCAAGAGAATCTATGAAAGGACTACATATGGATGGTAGAGGAAGAGTTGAAATGCCATCTAGATAAAAAGTTTATATGTAAAGTGTTCAAGTGCAAAAGAGGTTAGGCACATATGGCATATGTACCTAGAAGAGGAGAACATGAAAGAGAAATGCATACAGATATAGAACTCTTGAATGAAGACTGTTCATTAGAGAAGTTGATTCAATGTGCATGGAGGGTGAAGTGTGGGGAACAAGGAGAGAAATACCATTATCACCATTATAGTCCCCAACCCAAGAAACAAACACATTGTAGAATATTACCATGGTTATGCCTAGAGAGGAAAGTGAAGAGTCAATGAGGGAGATGAAAAATTATATTGACATGAAGTATTAGATCCAAGATTCGAACTTGGGTAAAAGAGTTATGGGACCATTGCACTTCGCTACACCACTCTAATGTTATTCAATCGTATTTAATATAATTCAAAAGAAACACAAAAAAAATCTAAATGATTTCAATTAATATATAATATAAATGAAATAGAAATAGAAAAATGCAATCCAACCAAGAAGGGAAATAAATTTCAAACACACATGATTAATATGCAAAGAAATGCAATCTAACATTATATTAAGTCATTGAAAAATAAGTTAGTGCACCAATTAGGTCAACCTCAAAAGTGTCCTATAGTTTACTCATCTAGCCAATGGATTATAGGAATTCAAGTCTCCATAATATGTTCATTGTCAACTTATGCCTTTTTTTATATCCTTAGTTCACCTCTCTTCACTTCAATTTACATGAGTTGTATATTTTGAGCTACTATCACCAAATTATAATATTGGCAAGATATATATTTAGGCATAAAATATTTATATACAAAATAACCACCCTATTTCACTCTTTCAAAAATTGACCCATTACAACCGTGTCAACAATTTGGCATGTGTAATCTCCATTTTGATATGGCCGTGTGTTAAGAACCAAAGTCTGAATACAAAATAACCACAACAGATATACAAGAACAATATGCAAAATATCATTTATTACTATCAAACCCTTGGGGTAGGGCAACACCATACAATGGATCCTATTATGGAAGGGATCCTCTCATGTTCACTTGCCTCTTCAAGGGGGCATCCTTCTATTGAGCTACAACTCACAATACAATACTTCTCTTCATATCCCATTACATTGATTGAACCCCTTTATATAGTGCTACCATCACCTAAGAACATTCTAGAGGAGGAATCTTCTAGAAGTAGAACCTTCTAAGAAGTCATCTTACATTTATTATATCTAACTACCCATTTATTATATCTAACTACTATAGTGGGCCTTATTTAATAATATAGTGGACCATAATGTTGAAGAAGATTGGAGAACCAAGGTCTCATGTAGAAAGGAAATCCACCATGCTGAAGTAGTCCAACCACCATTGTAAGCTCAGGTCCCATGTCCAAGTGCTCACGTGAACTCCCCGTGGAAGATTTTGGAACCCAATAACCAACTCAAAATGATGTTCCAAATACTGACACATGTCATGTGGATTCAAATAAGAAGATTCATCCACATAGTGGAAAAGGGTCGTAGTAAAATCTGGAAGGAATAATACCATTGTAGAATATGCAGGATGGAAACTGGTAATAATCATTGACTCTCTATTTGTCACATTGATGCTCTCTACAGAAGGTGGATTAGAGTCATCACATAAAATATGAAAGTGGTTGTCATCCCAGAAATGACAACTATCCATATACCAATCATCACAATCGACCTCAAAATTATACCAAACATATATTTCTTTATTATATTCATCCTTGATGTCTTCCATAAGAAATCGCTCTTGCATGTTATCCAATGAATCTTGAATACTACAAAAACTATCATTGAGACCATCTGCAAGGTCATAAAATCTAGCATCTAATGTGTCATACAATTGGGATTTGAATGCTTTAGTAATTTGTAGAAGTTTTTTAAGGGTTTGAGAGGAAATAAACATGTGAACACCCTATGAAATATTTTTTCCCACAGCCATAATGAAAAAACCCAAAAAATGGAACAATAAGTTATAGCAGAAAATCACGGCTTTTTCTGGAAAAACCCTAAAAAACTACTGAATTTAAAATGTTCATAACTTCACTTCCCGAACTCCGTTTCGGCTGATTTGTTTTTTGAAATTGGGTGAAATTATGAGAGGAAATCATATCTATAATTGGTTTGGGAAGATTCAGCCTCCATCTACTACAGAAATAAAAAAAAAATTGTGTCGTCGTCCGTGGAAAAAAACATGAGAAATTGCAGATTTTAAAACTTCAATATCTTGACTTCCTGGACTCCGTTTCAGACGATTTTGTTTTTCAACTTGGGTGTTTTTCTGAGAAGAATTCGGATATATATAACCTGTTTCTGCAAATTTTGCATAGAAATATACCGAAAATTTCTGGAATGTCGCGACCCTCTTTTTTCTTCTCAAAAATAAAAAATATTTTCAAAAATAAAAAATATTTGTCTACAATGTCTACCAATGAAAGTGCTCTTATACCATTTGTTAAGAACCAAATACTGAATACAAAAGCACCACAACAAATATACAAGAATAATATGCAAAATCTCCTTTATTACTATCAAACCCTTGGGGTAGGGAAACACCATACAATGGATCCTATTATGGAAGGGATAATCTCATGTTCACTTGTCTCTTCGAGGGGGCATCCTCCTATTGAGCTACAACTCACAATACAATATTTCTCTTCATATCCCATTACATTTCTTTAACCCCTTTATATAGTGCTACCATCACCTAAGACCCATTCTAGAGGAGGAATCTTCTAGAAGTAGAAACTTCTAAGAAGTCCTCTTACATTTATTATATCTAACTACCCATTTATTATATCTAACTACCATAGTGGGAGTTATTTAATAATATAGTGGACCTAGTCCACATTACATTGAATGGCCTCCACTATTATCACTATGGGCCCTGTGGGGCCCCCCACTACCTCTCTAGCTACCTTACACCGTGCCAACTTTATTTTTATTTTCTACATCACATCAACTAGTAGGTCACATTCTCTTCATTCCCCCATGGTCCAATGACAACAAATACATCACTTGTAGCCAAGATTCAAAATAGTAATTAATATACATTTGTTCAAGTTTGAAATTTTGAATATTAAGTTGAAGAGACCGAATAAAAACACCATTAATATATAATGATATGGTTAATGAAGTTGCATACCTTCCCTAACAACAACAGACATGTAATCACGATCCAATGAAGCCACAACCTCTTCAAGATGCATCTCTTTCCTTGTCAAAATTGGATGTGGCCCTTTGGATTAAAGGGGACATATTTCCATTGTTTCACATATCCATCATTTTTACATTGATCATGTGCACATCCCTCTGCATCAATGTAAATAGTGACATGTGACAGTGAAAAGTCAAAAACTATGCTACATTTCATTTTTAGATCTAATTGTGCATTACATTTTTACTTTCATTTTCATCTCAATTTAAGAAAAGAGAGAGTGTATGTGTGCATTGCATAACTATTTATTGTGAAGGTTTTGTGTGTTTCTTCTTGTATCAAGATTATCTTGCAAGTAGCAATCTTTCCAATATCATAAAACCCTTCATTTTCATTTTTTTATTGTGTCATGCATTCTTGTAATTTGTACAATTATTAGTGAAAACAAAATAAATTGCATTCCATGATCAGTTAAGGTGAACATTTTGGGTGTTGATATTTTACAAGTTGCATTGGTATGTTGCTTAGATTTTTGGGATCTAAAATCATTTTTGGAATAGTTGGTGATTTCATATGGAGTGTGAGATTGTTGTTTGTTATTAAAATTTGTGAAAAAGGGAAAAAACATCTCTTCTTTCCCTTAGATAGTTTTCATCGAACATAAAATATTTTCATTTTCCATTCTCATATTTCGTTTTTATTTTGGTTTGAAAGTGTCAAAACACCATTTGTTCCATTATGTACCATTTTTTAGTAATAAAAATCCAATAAAATAAAAATCAATTAATCTACAAATGATTAGACCAAAATTATTTTAGCAAACCAACACAATTTTTTTTTAAGTTAGAATTTTGTATTATCTTCTAAGAATGAGAAAGAGTACAATTATATTATCATTGGGCTAGGCCCACCAACAATGAAAAACAGTCGAAGCCCAAGACCAATTAAAATGATGAGATACCCCATAGGGGCAAAAAATTGGAAATTTTCTACAATTATCTTAAACATGTAGCAATATATAAACAATAAAACAAGTATAGAACCTGAAACTAGGATGAAAGAACAACATTCTTGCAGAAGGAAGTCATTGATTCGAGTGAGAGATGGGATTGACAAACGGATTGTCCATTTGGCACAGCTGCAGTGGGATTGTACATTCCAGGATGATCATAGTCTGGGAAGGTATATCCTGGGCATGATGGCGCTACTATGGGATGGAGCCAACCTAGGTCAATCTATTGTGAATGCCATCATCGCGAGGAAGGAGAGACAATGTTATCACCACTAGCTACAAGAGAATCTCATTGGGAATAATAAACATTCTCGAGATATAATTATAATACCTCCCACCAGACTCCATTGTTGTCACCTTAGTCTTTATTTCCCTCCTTTACAGGTTTTCCATATTAATTGTTGGAATGAGCAAGTGATTACTACCTTTCTCACCAACTGTACCAGAGACCAGTGCTCCAACTCTTTTCACATGCACCAAATATTTCATAAACTTAATGTTCTAGTCTTGGAAGTGATGGGAGGTTTTGTCCAGCTATCCCTCTAGAATCGTGGGTCTCAAAGTTTTGGAGCATACTTCCTCCAACCTCATGGTCATATTTGTGGTGATAAAACCCCATCCAAGGATGTGCCTTCATACGAAGCCATTTCCTTGCACTCGAGGAGCATAGGGTGATTAGGTATTTGGTTTCCTTCACAATCTATATATTTCTCCCAATAGTTTACCCCAACATTGGGAAGCTTATCAATAATCTCATTTTATTCCTATCGGACATGTGAAGGAATGAGAGCTAAGTGAGGAAGAAACAACATTTTCAATAATTCAATATTATCTAGAAGTCACCAGCTAGGGGAGATATTGGAAATATCTGAGCCATTTAAAGTCCTACAGAGCATGGTCAAAATTATTTGAGAGTTTCCTTCCATAATGAGTTGTTGAAATCCAAGTTGAGTGGCACCTTGAATACCCTGAATGAGTGCCCACAACTCGACTAACTTTATTCGAGTCATGGCTAAGGTTTCCCATGAGAATATGATGAATGTGACCTTGATCATCACATAAGACAACACCAAAGCCAACTAGTCCAGGATTTCCTTTGGAGACTTTGTCAAAGTTAAGCTTAAGGAAGATTGGGGGAGGGTGTTGCCACAAATCAAGACTATTGATAGAGGTAGGATGGTTGAGAGTTGGCATGGAGATTGGGGTTATGCAGAGATCTGATTTCAGTAAGATGGGATTTTCATTCCGATCATAATTGAGGTAATCATTTGTCCACTTTTGTTTTCGAACTGTTTCAATTATATTGTCTTGAATTTTGGGCCATATTTTTTTCCAATACAACTTTTCTTAGTGGAAGATACTTTATTTCCTTTCTTTCAATATTTTCCACAGAAGAAACCCTAAAAGAAATTTCCAAATTCAATTTAAGATTGAGTTCTTAAAATTTGAACGTATCCAACTGTCAATCGTATTAATAATGTTGTCTGAATGGTGGTCAGAGGTGTGCAATATTTGAGTTGCTTGATCCCAAATGTTGGATCTAAATTGGCATTGATTCAACAGATGCTCTGCGGTTTCCTCATATTGCAGGCACATGGGACAAACATATGGCCTAATGAAGCCCCTCTTTCTGAGGTTGTCCCAAGTTAAGATGTGTTTATGTACAACTAACCATACAAATGTGCTTACCTTTGGCCAGATATTGGCTTTCCAAATGTTGTTCCATATGTTGTCCTTGGGTAGTAGGTGAAATTGGGCTTTCAAGCCATAGGCTTCTTTTATAGAGAAGACTCCTTTTGATGAAAATCCCAACCACCTCCTAGGGCTCACACAACCTCACGGTCTAGGATCATTCACACTAAGGAGCCAAATCATCTCTCGGGCCATTTTTGAGCCCTCAAAATTATTTACCACAGGCCTTTCCCCTTTTCCTTGCATGTAAAATAAACTCTACAGGGGTCTTAACACTCCAATGGAATCTTCCACGTGACCTTGAGTCAAAATCGTGGGCTAATTTTCAATAAGACGAAAAAATTCGAGACTTCAGAAGTTCCAACAGTAACACACTATTAGAATATGATGGATGTGCTCATTTCACCATGGACAATATCACTATTTTCACCCAACCATAGGCCGAAGGCACCCTCCGATCAACTTAACCTTGACAGAGAATCACTCCAGAAGCAAACCCTAGGTGATAGCCAAACAAAGGGTAGTGCACCTTTCTCCAAGGATAGCACACCAAACAAGAGCTTATCAAATAGTCCAAACCATAATCAAGAGATAGTCCAAGCCAAAACGTAATTTTCTAGTTGCAACAGCTGCAATGACAGCTTCTCCTCCAAACTTACACACAAGCTAGCTAACTTCATTGCGCACAAGTGAGATCTGTAGTTCTTAGAATGCCTGCCAGAATGAAGACTAGCCTCCTCTATTTATACTAATTCTGGCTAACTGCCTGGGTTGAATTCTCATTCTGGGTGCCTATTTGCTTAGTATATAATATTTCTTATGGAGGACTTCTTCTCTTGGAGGCTAATAACCTAATACAAATTATCCTCTTGAGCCAACATGTCTTCTAGGGTTATTAGACAACTCATTAGGGTTTATTCTTTCTTCCTGGAATATTCTATTCTCATTAGGTTTACACGTGGAGGTAAATACCTCCTGCAACTACCATAATATCAACACTCCCTCCTAGCTAGGGAGGTATTACAGGTAATGGTCTTGAGAACAAACATACCATTCACCCGATAGCATCAACATAGTTGTATAGACTATCTCATGACTAGATCATGAGCACCATCATCACCATCAGTGTCATCAGCTGCATCATCTATCGAAACCATACTCCATCTAATTAATTAGACATGATGTTGGATAAGTCACTCACTTCACAAAGTGACACAAGAGTCATTCTTCTAATCTGAACATATGTCCTAGAAGAATAAATGTTTTGAACCATTTTCCGTCTGGAAAATATATGTCCATTGATCATCCATCTAGTTGATAATCATTTCCAACATTGTTGATAGTCTTCAAGGAAATCAGAACAATATCATTCAATAGAACACAACTGTGTCTATCCATAGTAGTACACAACTACAATCCAGTGGTACACTACCACACCAAGTAGAACACAAGTACTTGATCAGTGACGTATAGTCACAAAAAGTGGAACACATCCACCGCAGTAGTATACATCTACTGTCTAGAGACATACAATCTTCATAACAATCATCTGATATCAACCTACACAGAAACAATGTTATGATATAAACTAAATAATCTCGTCCATTCTTCCACTCACATCTGTGAGATATGGAAGAGCATCTACCCTCAGAAGTTCAAACATCAATGGCGACCTATCTGGACTATTATTCTCAAGCAAGGAAGAACAACTTTCCTGATTTCTAAGCCTGGACCATTCCCCACCCTGGGCCATTCCTCTGACACTAAACAAAGTGTAACCTGGAGAGAATGAGTCTTCCCTAAGGAATGTCTTTCCTTATTGTTAAACCTAGACCATTCACCTATCTGGGCCATTCCTCCGGCACTAAATAAAGTGAAACCTGGAGAGAATGAATCTGCCCTAGGGAATGACTGTCTGGACCATTTCCTAAGGAAATGACTATCCTACACCAACCTCCAAAACGGACCATTCTTCAAAACTACTCACAACTGTGATCTTCGAAAGAATGATTGTCCATCAAGGCAGACCAGTCTTCTTGATTAACCATCAAGAAGAGAGACTGTCCTAGACCATTCCCCATGTTAACCAAAATGGGAAATCGTTGTCTATGGTACATCAACAATCCATCGAACCATTTTCATTACAAAAATGACGGTTCGATCTAGACCATTTTTTGAAATGGAAAATGCCTGTCCGTCAGAAATCTCAAACCACTTTCTGAACTGGAAAGGACCTGCTCATCCTAGACCATTTTTCGAACCGAAAAAAATGACTATCCATAAATCAATAACACATCAGTGCTCCCTCCCCACCTCAGAGTCATCCCTTCCTTTTTTAATAGGGAAGTTGTCTCCAAGAGCTCCATCTTGAGTATGAAAACTCTTTCATCTTGGACAGAGGATTTACCAAAATGTCTGCTGATCTGCTCATCTGTGGAGATATATATATATTGGAGAATCACTTCTCTTTTTTGGACTTCATCATGGAGAATGTAATGCTTGATCTCAAAGTAATTTGGTCTTTCTGGAACACTGGTTTTCTCTGAAGGCTTCATATAGCTATGATCAATATAGTGTGTCATTATTGGATTCATCTTTTATTCCCCATTAGCACATAACATCGTGGCAAGGCTCAAAATGGAACATATCCATGTGGCACTTCTTCTGTCATCATGAGATCTTTGTCATGGATTGGCAATCCATCATCCCGATCTTCTGAGTAATCATTATGATACAATATCTATGTTATAGAAAGTCTTCACCATGCTTCTGCTATGCATTGGAGGTTCTCCACCAAGTTGTCTTCTTCCATCTGCATACAAGAGTCTCTTTCTGGTATACCTCAAAGAATTGAGGTTGCTATACACATGCTCTTTGTTCAATTATTCTGGAGAAGAGTCTTTGCATTCATCTAATGTCAATTCCAACCTATGGATATTGTGGACGATATAATGTCTCATGTAGAGATATATCTAGTTTACTGGAACAAGTAATCATCATAGTCTTCTCCCTCCATCTGAGCTAACCTCTAGTTTTGGATCTCGCAATGCTTACATTCATAAGTCATTCATACAATGTTCTTCATCACAACTTGTAGTACCTTTGCTTGATTTATTTTAGTGAGTTCATATCAGGCTGATAATATTGTGATTCTCAATTCAATGACTAGTTTTTCTTTCTTGGAATCTTCATGTTCTTCCTCATGTCTCTCTTTAGATCTTGGGTCCATGGATTTTTCTATACATTCCTTGCTCTGAAGATCCTGGCTTCTTCCTTTCATAGTAGGATCATGGATTTGGATGGATAAACAGGGATGATTTAAGGCTTCTTTTCGAAGAAGACTTCTTCTAAGGTCAAACTAAACACGTACTGCTTTTCATGGTTGCTACCATGGATATATACTTTATCACCTTTAATGGATCATAGGATTATCTACCTCCTAATCCTTGCTTAATGTATGAATGCATGCTCTTATTTTGCTAATATATAATCGGCTCCCTCCATATAGGAGATTCCATGCTTCCGTCTGCATCCTTATTGCCTTCTACAAAGTGTTACAATTTTTTTTCCAATTTCCTCTTGATTGTTGACTTCTTTCTGTCTTTACTTCTTCTAGGTTTCTTTCTGATTTCGGCTTATCTTGCAGCTTGTCTTATAGTCATAGTGATAGCAGTCCTTATCTTGTTTTTCTTCCATAAGCATAGTTTCTCTTTGAACATATTATCTTCTAAAAAATAGATATGCAAGATATGTACCAAAAACATGGTATGTACAAGAACTATGAAGAGTATTGTTACCTTGTCTTTAGAAGAAGAAGTTTGTTTTGTCTTCCTTGGTTTTCTTTGAGGGTTCCCTTTCTTAGACAACTGATGCTTCGTGTGTTTTCTTCCTTTTCTTTAACATGGGACAATGATTCTTTTAGTGGCCATACTTTTGACAATTGAAGCATTGTATCCTTGACATATCTTTCTCTTGATTTGTTTTCTTCCTGGAGCCAAACTTCTTTTTGTTCCTGAAATCCTTGAACCTTTCTATGAAGGTTTGATCATCGTACTTATTTTGGGGTTTATATTTTGCATTGATACTTGATTCTTCTTGAGAACAATAAGTCCAAAGTTCTTCAAATGTAGGATACTCCTTCCTTGTGTTCATGTTTGCGGAAAATGCATCCCACGTCTTGGGAAGACCATTGAATACTATGTTTACCAATTCCTTCTCTGAAATGATCTCCTCAATAGCTTGTAGTTGATCTCTTAACTGAGATATTTTCACAAAGTATGATGTTATGTTGTCATCATCATTCATCTTCATGTCACAGAGCTCATTTTTCAGACTCATTACTTGTCCAATGTTTCTGACTAAGAAGAGGTTTGTTAGGGCATCGTACATCTTCTTTGATGAGTCAAGATGGGAGATGTAGGGTATCAAGTGGTATTTTATAGAGTCCACTATGATACTCATGGCATTGATATCACCATCTTTGAATTTCTCCATAACTGCAATGTTCTGTGGTTCCTTCTCTTTTCCTTCTTCAAACTCTGGTTCCATGATCTTTCCTTTCACGATATCCAACACTTTATTCTTGGCAAGGATGAGGTAAATCCTTTTCTTCCATGATATGAATTTAGAAGCTCAATCTAACTTGTTTTCTGACTTCATAGAGTAAGTCATGGATTCTTTGACTTGGTCAACCCTAGATTTGAACAAAAACTCAAACTTGACATCTTGGCTTGCTGAGAGTACCAGGATATGTGCTAGACTAGGGAGCACTGGTCTATCTAAAAATTAGGTCAATCCCTTCACCTAAGGTGCCTCAACGAGAGAGTTAGGGTTTCTGCAATTGCACCTGCTAGTAACCCTAGCGGAAATTCTTTGGTGGTTGCTCCTACTAGAAACCCTAGCGGCAGTTCTTCAACGAGCTTAAGATCCTTATGGCTATGCTCCCTTCTAGTGGTTAGACTGAATGAAGGAGGTGTGGGCCCATAACCTATTAGAATATGATGGATGTGCTCATTTTACCATAGAAAATATCATTATTTTCACCCAACCATAGGTCAAAGCCACCCTTCGAGCACCTTAACTTGGCAGAGAAGCACTCCGGAAGAAAATCCTAGGCTAGAGAGCCAAACAAAGGGTAGCACACCTTTCTCCAAGGATAGAAAACCAAACAAGAGCTGATCAGATAGTCCAAACCATAACCAAGAGATAGTCCAAGCCAAAACATAATCTGCTAGCTGCAATAGCTGCAACGACAGCTTCTCCTCCAAACTTGTGCACAAACTGGCTAACTACATTGTGCACAAGTGAGCTCTTCAGTTCTTAGAATGCTTGCTAGAATGAATACTAGCCTCCTCTATTTATACTAATTATGGCTAACTGCCTGGGCCAACTTCTCATTCTGGGTGCCTATTTACTTAGTATATAATATTTCCTCGGACTGAATTCTTATCTTGGAGGCTAATAACCTAATACAAATTATCCTCTTGAGCAGACTTGTCTTCTAGGTTTATTATCCAACTCATTAGGGTTTCTTCTTGCTTCCCGAAATATTCTATTCTCGTTAGGTTTACATGTGGAGGTAAATACCTCCCGCAGTTACCATAATATCAACACACACAATATTTCTCCCGAATGCCAAACTGATGAACTTTCAGAGGGCTCCCAGATCAATGGTCATCCCCTCTCCAACGACCGACGTCTATGATCCTTTCCAGGAATCCGGGCTTCTGGAGTTCCAAGATGCTAACACACACACTTTCCCGAATAGCCAAATTGATGAGTCTTTGGACTGCTACGGGAAATCGACGGGCTATGATCCACGTTGAGATCCACGACTCATAGAGAACTTCGGAGCTCTGAGCTTTGGTACTTTCCCCTACTCAAATGCACAACACCTCTGAATGTGCAAACTCTGAACTCTTGGATTGAACAGTTGGTGTCCGTTTTCAGATCAATGGTCTATATTTTCTTTATGCTTCGTGCTTCAGATATTTTCATGACACAACTCACACTTCCTCCTGAATCTGTGAATGTCAAACTGGTGGATAGGATTGGTGATCAATGGTCCTCATTTATTCTATAGTCAACGACTGAGATTGACTCTGGAACTCCAGGATTTAGGAGTTCCGAGATGCTAATACACATAAATTCTCAGATCATTGAACTTCGAAGTGGTGAGGAGTCATGATTTGTGGTCCATGTTTCCTCCTCAACTGAAGGTCGAGATCTACTTCGGACTTTGGGAGTTCTCACACCTTAACAACCCACATCAAAATTCCTCTGGAGTAGTAAGTCTCTGAACTCATGATCTGTCGCCATGTGGCCCTGACTCCAATGGTAGGGATTTGTTCTGGGCTTCATAACTTCGGGGCTTTCTCCTCCTATCAGCATGAAAACCCAAATCTGTCAAAGTTCCACACTCCTGAACTATGATATTTGTTGACATGTGTTCCTGGCACCAACAACCAATATCTACTCTAGGATTCAGAGCTTTGGGAGTTCTCGCGCTCTTGCAACTACGCTCCAATTTCACCGGGTGGTCGAACTTCTAGACCACGCTTGATCTACTGACATGTGCCCCCAATCTACCAACGACCTAGATTAAATTTTCACTTCGGGACTTCGCAAGATTTTCTTTTTCCACATCAAACACACGAAACTTTTCAAACTCGCAAAGTTCGAAGGACTTCAAGGGTTTAACGGTCATCCACCTTACCTTGATTCAGTGAAACTTAATCCTTGTGCTCACATATGACGGCTCAAATATTTTCTTCGTTGTTGTGCGCTCCTCATTCTGTCTAGACTTAGATCCAACAGTCCAGATCTATTTCCACAACCAATATGATGGTTGTTGTAAATTCCTCCTTCATCATTCTGCTTCCCTTCGAACTTTGGATATTTAAAAATGTTTCAAAGGCTAGGACATTTATCTGCGTTCATCGTAATGCTTTCCCTCCTGAACTTTTGAATCTCTCGGGGTTTTCAAATGGACTTAGCCCTTTTCTCCTTCAAAAAATCCTTTTGCCCTCCTGGCAGCAAGACACTCTTTCTCTTGAGCTTTGGCACTTGGAATACTTTTCCTCTGGTGCACTCCTTGCCCCAATTTTCCTTGGAACTTAATGGTTTATGAAAACTTCATGCGCACTCCTTGCGCTCCTACCACAATATGAACCTTAAAATGTTCTTGACCTCTACACACCTTGTGGGGACTCTATGCACACTTGCACTATCTCTCCTCTGATAGTTTGGGACCTTTGAAGATATC
Source organism: Picea engelmannii (assembly GCA_009831015.1). Classification (NCBI taxonomy): domain Eukaryota; kingdom Viridiplantae; phylum Streptophyta; class Pinopsida; order Pinales; family Pinaceae; genus Picea; species Picea engelmannii. The sequence continues at coordinate 9,497 of ML811197.1, read as the reverse complement.
TTATGCACTCCTTGTGCTTCTCCTATAGTCTGGAAGTTAGATTGTACTTGGCCTTCTGTACTCATTGCATAGGAACTGTGCACACTTGTGTTATTTCTCTTGAGCTTTCATATTTTTAGTTTCAAAGGGTTCAGTCCCTTTGTTCATTTCAGCAACTCCTTGTTCCCTCCTGGAAACCTGTGCTCTTTCTCCCGGGATTTTCCAACACTTCGATGAAATTTTGGCTATGTGCACTCCTTGCACTCTCCTATCCTCTTTGAGTCTTTGGACTGTAAAGACTCACCTACGCACTCTTTTTTCTAGCTCTTAGAGTATTTAGTAACTCTGATGTGCACTCCTTGCACAACCTTCCCTCGTGATTTTAAGAATAGTTCTGGTGTGCCCACCTGGCACACTCCCCATAGAACTCCGGAATGAGTTCTTGCGCACTCCCTGCATTCTCCTTTTATAGTTTTCTAATGACTTTAATGTTTACTCCTTACATAGCCATGAGATTCTAGAAACACTCAGAAAACTACAGAGATAGGGGATTCTATCAATTCCATCAAAGGGAACACTTAAACATCCATAACATTCACACATATGCATAGAAAACATTCAGAAACCAACATATTCATTCATTCACAAAGAAGATACAGACAGATATTCATATGCATGGAAATATGCTCTTTATATTGATATTGAATGGTCTTTACTATGTGTACAAGACTGGACTGCAACAGAGTCTCAATTCTTTCTCCTCTCCTCTCTTCTCTTTCTCTCCTAGTCTCTAATCTTCTAATGAATTTTCGATACAATGATGGCTTTACAAAAGAGGGGCTTCTCGATCCTTCCTCCACCTACCTACATTAATATACATTCAATTGACATCTATTTTGAATTGGATCTAGATCTATCTAACTGTCAACCATTAAAGGAGACTTTACATACACCCTGTACAGATACAGTGGCTCGAATTTCCTTGAGCCTTACAAACTTTAATTGTATTAAGTTACATTTAAAATTTGATATTTAAACCCAAAACTGAGAAGACCGGTTTTTCTCTCTCCTTGGAATCTATTCCCTCCTAGTGCGTTGTTGCGTTGGTTACTGACACGTTGATGAGTTGGAGAGATGCTCATACATCGACATACTCCCATGCTGAAAACAATTATGAGCTCTTGCTCATGGATCCTCTGCTACTGATGTTGAGATCCTCCAAGGTCCCAAGCTTTAACTTTGAGTTGTCCACCTGATCCTCTACCTTGTTGTTGTTGTTGTTGTTTTCCTTCTGCTACTGCAGGATCTCCTCTAGTCAACCTCCATCTCTTGTTGATTGTCTCTTGCCTAAATTCGAACATCAACCTTCTTATCTCCTCTATCTCCTTGTCTAGCTTGTCCATTGGCTGAATTCTTTCATGCAGTATGCTCTGTTGTTGCATCTCCTCTTCTTCATTAATCTCCAACTTGAGTTGTTGGACGAGTATTCTATGGGTTACTTCTCCTTCTCCCAAAGATTCCTATTCTTCACAAAAATCAAATGGCATATCAATCTGATCCCCCATGCTGACTTCACCTCTTGTGGCATTGGCTTTCCACTTCACTACAGATTCCACTACTACAACAATGCTACCGATTTGTTGCTCATCCATATCCTCTAACAATTCTCTCTCTACCAGTTCCTCTGCTCTTCTACCATCTCTTTTTCCTAGTACAAGTCTATCTTCATCTAGCTACTCCTCAGGCTGGAATTCTTCTCCACTCCTCATGACCACATCCTTCTAGCAATATTCTTTTGTCTCTAAATTTATTAACCAATCCTCTAGTAACTTTAGCTCCTTCTCCCACTGAGTTATAATTTTATCTAAATGATCCTCTTCTATCATCTCTCAGGAATATCTCAATGTTTGATGCTTCTCTTCTTCCATGACAGCCTCTATTGGTTGTCTCTCTTCTCCTGCACCTGCAACACATGCATTGTTAGTTCTAAAAACATTTGGCTGCATGGCCTCTTCTTAGAATTCCTCCTCCATCACTTCCTCATGTGTAACACATGTGTTATCTCCTGTTGGGATGCTTGGAAATAATATGTTGATTCCCCCAATGATCAAAATGCACCTCTAATCCTCCTCCTCTCCTGTCAACAATCTGTGTTGATCCAAACTATCCTATGAGTCCTTGAGACTTCCAGACAATATTACCTCCTCTTTCCTCTCCTCTATCAGCATTCCTTTATGATCTGAACTCCTCTCTTAGTTCTTGAGACTCTCAAACAGTCTCATTTCATCCTTTCCCACCTGGCAACCTGAATTTTATTTTCTTCCCTCTTGGAAGTCTGTAAGATCTTCAATCGACCTCTTCTTATTTCCCTCCCGACAATGTGTGAGATCTTCAGTTGATCTCTATTCCTCATCACCGAGGCTCTCTCCATATTTTGGTTCACAAATGAAAACCATCTTCTCCTCTATGTTCCTGAGGTTTTTAAATTGCCTCAGCCACCTCCTCAACATATTCTTCTGCCTCTTGGAAATCAACTGGCGGATAGACCACTTCACCTTTTTTTTCATGGGTCATTCATACCTACAGCTTCCTTGCGCTTCCTACTGCATTTTCTACATCAGCCTATCGAGCCTTTCTCAGGTCTCCTTGAGCTCTTTATCCATCTCTTATTTTCTCATCTACTTGTGGTATCCTCTCCAACCTTGCTTCTGGACTTCAATATCCATTTTCTTTTACCCTACCCTCCTGGCAAGTGTGTTTCCTACAACACACTGGCAAACAGTTCTTCACACACAAAGCATAAACAATTTTTCTTCTTCTCCTTTTCATGTTGTCTATAGACATAAATCTTCTCTCATACCACTTGATGCAAACCCCTTCCACCTCCTGGGGCTCGTGCAACCTCCTGGTCTAGGATCGTTCACACTAAGGAGATGAATCAACTCTTAGGCACTTGTTGAGCCCTCAAAATTATTTACAACAGGCCTTTCCCCTTTTCCCTTCCCATAAAATCAAGTTCGAGAGGGTCTTAACACTCCAATAGAATCTTCCACATGACCTCGGGTCAAAACCATGGGCTTATTTTCAAGAAGCAGAAAAAATTTTGGACTTCGATGCTCCAATCTTCGGTAGTTCCGAAAACAAAAAACAACATTTCTATGGAATTCCAAACTAACAAACTTTAGAAGGGCTCCCAGATCAATGGTCCTCCTCTCTCCAACAACCAACGTCTATGATCCTTTCCGAGACTCCGAGCTTTGGGAGTTCCGAGATGATAACACACACACTTTCCCAAATCATTGAAAATGCGAGTCTCCAGACTGCTACAGGAAATCAACGAACTATGATCCACACTGAGATCCACGGCTCATAGAGAACTTCAAGCCTTCAAGATTTAAGAGCTTCCCCTACTCAAATGCGCAAAACCTTTCAATGCATGAACTACGAACTCTTGGATTGAACGACTGGTGTCCATTTTCAGATCAACAATCTATATTTTATTCGTCCTCTAGGTTTCATATATTTTCAAGACACAACTCACACTTCCTCCTGAATCCGTGGATGTCAAACTAACAGATAAGATTGGGGATTAATGGTCCTCATTTTGTCTAAAACCAATGATGGATATTGCTCCAAAGCTTTAGGCTTTGGGAGTTTCGAGATGTTAACACACACAACTCCCTGGATCTCCAAACTCCGAAGTGGCGAGGATTCACGATCCACAGTCCACGTGTCCTCCTCAACTAATGGTTGAGATCTACTTTAGCCTTCGAGCCTTAAGGATTTATCGCACATTAACAACCCACATCCAAATTCCTATGGAGTACTAAGTCTTCAAACTCGTGATCTATTGTCACGTGGCCCAGATGCCAATGTTCAGGATTTGTTATGGGCTTCAAAAATTTGAGGTTTTCTCCTCCTTCTAGCATGATGACCCAAATCTACCGAAGTGTCACACTCCTGAACTGTGAGAACTGTTGACACATGTTCCTGGTGCCAGCAACCATGATCTTCTCTAGGATTCATAGCTTTGGGATTTCTTGTGATCTTGTGACTATGCTCACTCCTCATTCTGTCTGTAGGCAACGGTTGATATTGACTCAGGAACTCTGGGCTTCGGTATTTCCAAGATGTTAACACTCAAAACTCCTCGGATCCTCGAAATTCGAAGTGGTGAGGAGTCATGATTTGTGGTCCATGTGTCCTCCTCAACTTATGGTTGAGATCTACTCCAGCCTTCGAGCCTTCGAGATTTCTCACACCTTAACAACCCACATCCAAATTACTCTGGAGAACTAAGTCTTTGAACTCCTGATCTGTCACCACATGGCCCTGACGCCAATGGTCGGGATATGTTCTGGGCTTAGGAACTTCAGGATTTTCTCCTCCTGTCAACATGATGACCCAAATCTAATGAAGTGTCACACTCCCAAACTGTGATATCTGTTGACACGTGTTCATGGCACCAACAGTCAGGGTCTGCTCCGAGATTCGAAGCTTCGGGATTTCTTGTGCTCTTGCGACTATGCTCCAATTTCACTGGGCGACCGGACTTCCATATCACGCTTGATATGCTGACACGTGGCCCCTGTCTACCAACGACCTAGATTAATTTTTGGCTTCATGACTTCAGGAGATTTTCTTTCTCCACATCAAACACACAAAACTTTTTGAACTCATGAAATCCGAAGGACTTCAAGGGTTTAACAGTCATGCACCTTACCTTGATCTAATGGATCTCAATCCTTGCACTCCGATCTGACAGGTCGGATATGTTCTCCACTATTGTGCGCTCCTCCTCCTGTATGGACTTAGATCCAATGGTCCATATCTTTTTCTGCAACCAATCTAATGATTTCTATATCTTCCTCCTTCACCGCTCTGCTTCCCTTTGAACATGGGATATTTAAAAAGGTTTCAAAGGCTATGGCTTTTGTCTGCATTCGTGGTAATTCTCTCTCTCCTAATATTTCGACTCTCTTGGGGTTTTCAAAGGGACTTGTCCCTTTTCTCCTTCAACAAATCCTTCTTCCCTCTTGGAAGCAAGATACTCTTTCGCCTGAGCTTTGGCACTTGGAATACTTTGCCTCTGGCACACTCCTTGCACTAAGTTTCCTTGGAACTTAACAGTTTATGAAAACCTCTTTCACACTCCTTGAGCTCATACCATAATATGAACCTTAAAAGGTTCTTGACCTCTACACACCTTGCAGGGACTCTGTGCACACTTGCACTATCTCTCCTCTGACAGCTTGAGACCTTTGAAGGTTGCCTACGCACTCCTTATGCTTCTCCTATAGTCTGAAAGTTAGAATGTTCTCGACCTTATGCACTCCTTACATAGGAACTACACACACTTGCATTATTTCTCCTAATATTTCATATTTTTAGTTTCAAAGGGTTCAGTCCCTTTGTTCATTTTAGCAACTCCTTGTGCCCTCCTAGTAACCTGCACTCTTTCTCCTAATATTTTCCAACACTTAGATGAAATTTTGGCTCTATGCACTTTTTTCACTCTCCTCTCCTCTTTGAGTCTTTTTACTATAAAGACTCACCTACAAACTCCTTGCACTGGCTCTCAGAGTATTCAGTAACTCTTATGTGCACTCCTTGCACAACCTTCCCTCCTGAGTTTGAGAACAGTTCTGGTGTGCCCACCTAGCACGCTCCTCACAGAACTCCTAAACGACTTCTTTCTCACTCCTTGTGCTGGCCTTTTATAATTTTCTAACGAATCTAATGTGCACTCCTTGCATAGTCGTGAGAGTCCAGAAACACTCATAAACCTACAAAGGTAGGGGAATCTATCAATTCCTGCAAAGGGAACTCTTAAACATCCATAGAATTCACATATATGCACAGAAAACATTTAGAAACCAACATATTCATTCATTCACATAGAGGATACAAACGAATATTCATATGTAGGGAATTTTTCTCTTTATATTAATATTAAATGGTCTTTACAATGTGTACAAGACTGGACTACAACAACGTCTCAGTTCTTTCTCCTCTCCTGTCTTCTCTTCCTCTCCTAGTCTCTAATCTTCCTAATGAATTTTCGATACAATGATATTTTTACAAAAGAGGGGCTTCTCGCGCCTTCCTTAACCTACCTACATTAATTTACCTTGAATTGACATCTAGTTCGAGTCGGATCTAGATCTATCTAAATGTCATCCATTAATGGAAACTTTACATACACCCTATACAAATACAGTGGATCAGATTTCCTCAAGCCTTACAAACTTTAATTGCATTAAATTACATTTAAAATTTGAGATTTAAACCCATAAATGAGAATACTGGTGCTTCTCTCACCTTGGAATCTAATCAGTCCTAGTGCATTGTTGCGATGGTTGCTGACGCACTGATGAGTTGGAGCAATGCTCCTGCATCACCTTTCATAGAGTGTCCCCATCTAAGAATGTTTATCCCATGCTTGATCTAGATTTTCCTAAGTGCTTCTTCATCTTACCAAGGTCCAAGGTCCACATCTTCAAGAATTCTAATATCCATGTGGGTGGTTTTCTAGTCCCACCATAGAGAGGAGGAAGAGACTATTTTTCCAATATTCCACTACACGAGTGAATCTGTCTTGCCTCGTGTGGTTTTGAATTTCCAAAAGTGTACCCAAGATATGTAATGGTTTCATTTTCTTCCAGGAATCCTTCCAAAAACAAGCATCCCTACCATCCTTGATTTCACAAAAAGCAAGTTCCTGAACTAAGGAGCAGTTATGTCAGGTTGCATTCCAAATCAAAGAGCCATTTTGATGTGCATTCCACCTGATTAACAATACCTCCTCCATGTATAGGGTATATTTCAGTCTCCACATCCTAGCCTCGATATCACTTGGATGTTTTAGCCATCTCCACTAGATCTTGGCAGCCATGATCTGGTTGAGGAAGGAAGGATCCCTTAAACCTAAATCGTCCGATTTTTTTGGTTTGCAAAGGTCCCCCCAATTGAATAGTTCCCATTTTATCCATTAATAATTTCCTTTCCACAAGAATTTAGTTTTAATAATGTATTTAGGGGCCACAAAGGCTAACAAGATGAAGATCATGATGGCTTACGAGATATATTTTAGAAGCATCAGTTAGAAAACAAGATTTAGGGACCAAAAGTGATCCAAATCTTGAGGGTTGAGATCTAGAAAGCTTGATTCCAAGAGAGGAGGAGAGAAAACATACAAATCTACCATGAAATTAATCACAAGAACATTAATGAGCTAAATACACCAAAAATATATGATAAAGAGAGAAAGAGTTGGAGAAGAAGGATTACATTAAGACTAACCATTACATGCAATGAGGCCAATTTTGGGACCTCTCCTTCCCAATCTAAACTCTCTTCCTATTGCATTTTTTTTAAGGTGTCTTCTTCATGAAGTCAACTTTGAACAAATAACTCCATTTATTACATGTTCATCTGCTCCCTTTTACACTTATATGGATTTATGACTTTTAACATCTGAACTTATACTATATGTCCCCCTAAGATTCAAATCAATCCTCCCCCCCTAGAAAATGATGGTCCCCGTCATTTCACCCATACTAAAAAGAGAAACCCCATTATCATACAATTATGATTACAATGTGTCAATGACCAACGAAGAGAAGGTTTTTGTGTGGTTGAACCATAACCATGGGTTTGTGGTTGAACCATAACTTAGTTGACAATGGCATTGTACATGGGTATAAAAATAAATAAATTTTAATAAAATCCCAAAATTAGAAAAATAATATGGAAAAATCATGACTTTGGGGATTGTGAACATCCTTTTGCAAATTTATTCATAACTTCTTCTACAAGTGATGAAATACAATTTCATCAAAGACCCATTTGAGCTACTGAAGAGATATTTCCATCGGTATATGGAATTTTTTCTGAGATAGCCCATGGAGTGAGAAATTTGTTTTTGAAGCTCTAGGTACGTGCGACCGTCTTCGAACATAGAAATCCATATCTTCAATGAGTGATATATGTCAAACCAGGAAATGAAATGAAATTCCACAAAATACCCATTTGATATGACGGGAAAAAATTTCCGATGAGCTATGGAATTTGTTCTGAGGTGGCCCATGGAGTGAGAAAAAGATTTTTGAGGTGCTAGGTACGCGCGATCGTCTCGGAACAAATACATGCATCTCTTCAATGAGAGTGATTTCTCAAACTAGGAAATGAAACACAATTCCGCAAAATACCCATTTGAGATGACAGAAAAAAAAATTTGATGAGCTATTATAGACCCTATAAAACCCTGTGTGGAGGTCACATGCACTCCGTCCAATATTTTACTTCTATGGTGGCCATACAAAGAATGCCAATGGTTTGTAGAGAATTATGGACTTTTGTAGAGGTCACATAACCTCCGAGGACAACACAGAAACCCTACAAATATTGCAGGCCAATGAATGTGATAAATCCATGTATGGATGCTCCTGCAATGGTGCACAAGGATCCAAGGGCCAAAAAAACTTTTAGTGCATGTGGACCAACTGTGATGCTTACAGTGTATGGCCCAACAAATGGATTCTGAGAGTACCAAAAGGAGGTTGGTTCTTGCTACAAATATTTGAACCCACAACATGCTTCAAACCCTTGTTCCCATGGAGCGCTAACCTTGCTCTTATACCATTGATCTAGATCTTGAGGGCTAATATCTATAAGGCATGATGTCGAGAGAGGAGGAGAGAAAACATACAAATATTATATGAAATTAATCACAAGAACATTGATGAAAATCCATGAGTTGAATACACCACACAAATACAAGAAAGAGAGAAAGAGCTGGATAAGAAGGATTCCATTAAGAATAACCATTACATGCAATGAGGCCAATTTTGGGACCTCTCCTTCCCAATCTAAAATCTCTTCCTATTGCATTTTTTATAAGGTGTCTTCTTGACAAAGTCAAATTTGAACAACTAACTCCATTTATTATCAATGAGAATTATCAATGAGGGGAATGCCAACTTATTTGGATGGAAGGGAGCTCTTAGTGAATCCCAAGATGCGGATTATGTGGGTTTGAATGACGTAGGGGGTATTAAAGGAGAATATCTAGGATTTGCAGTGTTAATATAGGTTCCCGAGACCTCATTGAATTCATTAATGATGCTAATTATTATATGGTATTCTCTAGCAATAGGGCCCCCCATCAACATTGTACCATAAACAAATTGGTTGTGCAAAATAGGGGGTCATAGAACATGCAAGGGAAGGCCCTTGAGAAAGATGTTCCCAACAATATCTTTTATGTATCGAATGAGACCTTCACCATAATAACAAAAGTAAAAGGGGAGATAGGGTCCCCTTGATGGATCCATCTAGAGGGAGAGAAGGGTTTGGATGGAACACCATTGATTAGAATTGAAAAGAAGGTATAAAAAGTGAGGTTCAAGACCCAATTAACCTAGGATTCATTGAATCCAAAGGAAAGGAGAAGTGAACACATATATTTCCAAATTAGTTTGTCAAAAGATTTAGAAAGATCCATATTGATGAGAATA